>PVMI01056560.1:0-17980 GCA_008528875.1 Aulacorthum solani | reverse complement strand
AAAAAATATAAATATTTATTAGAATTAGGATTACTAGACTCTATAAGCGACATTTGAGGCCATTGGTCATAACATTGAATTTTAATATTAATATTAAGTTACATGTATTAATAGTATTTACATACAATTAAATTACTTACCTTAAAGAATAAAATATTATTTATATATTATAATTTATTATTTAACCACAGTGTTTTCGCAACAACAAAAAAAAATCAGTAACTATAATACGCGACTTTTCGTAATCCTCTCTAAACGTCTAAACGCAGTGTTTTGCTTTCGAACCAAAAATGTTTAAATAATTACCCGAATTTATTTACTGTGCAAACAAGTATTTTTTCAGCCACTATTGACTCGTCGTCATTTGGAACAATGTTGATGTTAATTTTTACTCATATGACATTTTCCACTTTATTCAGATTAAATCTAGGAAAAAAATATAGAATATCAATCTTACCATTTATTTGCTTATGGTTTTACATTTTTTTTTTTTTTAATTATTCTTGACTGTTTGCAAGTGCCTACATTTTAAGTTATTAAAGGTTTTAAATAGATAATTTTTTTGCTATTTTTAAAACGTATTTCGTTAACCGAGTTGAGCTTCTAATATATCGAGTGGTAATAATTTTTTGGTGTGCAAACATCAACTTACTAAGATTGCGTTAATTATAATTTTTAAATGTTTCATTTATACGGCTTGTTGAATGCAAAATGTAGTTAAAATCACCAGTTTTTGACATATTTGACAAATCAACAAAAATACTAACATTTGACAAACTGGCTGTCCCAAAATGTTAATCCCTTTAAATGTATTAATAATGTCACGTTAAAATTCACTTCCACTCTTCACATTTTTACTTAGGTACAAATTGAATTATTGCCTTTTTGCATGGACAAATGTTAGGAAACAAACTTACAGTTTTTAATCTATTTCTGAAATGAAATATTGTAAATAAAAAATTATTACAATTCATAGAACAAAATGAAATGTTGATAGAATGTATCATGTTTTAATATTGCTAAAAAACACTATTACAACACTATGTATATTTAATTTACATCTATACTCTATGTCCAATAGGGTGTTTATTATAACTATCCATAAAGTAAAACTAATGTTTTTTTAAATATTTTGTACATTACTATCATTACCATGTTTTAAGATAGTATTATACTCGTTCCCATCAATCTATAGTTGAAAACTCCTTATGAATTGTTTTACGAAGTGACTATACATAAAACAGCTGTAAAAAAGAACTACAACAATCCATACGTCAACATTAACACCTTATTTTATGCTATTTTATAACTATAATAGCGGGGAATAGAATAACTGATAAATCTTTAAGTTATGATTCATAATCGTAGGAGTACGAATTGCACTTATTATTGTACCATACCGTTTGGTACACTAAAGTTTGAGTTTACTATCTTATATCTTTAATCATAACATTCACAAACTTACAATATGAAATAATGATTGAAAACATAATTTATTGTGCATGATAATAATTATGGGATCAAATATTTTATCATAATATCTATTCTGAAAAACATGACCCATTAATTGTTTGGCAGAAAATTGTATGTAAATGCGGTCACTCACGAGTCAAGACAATAATAATTCTTATTGATTAATATTATGGAAACCTAATATTATGTTATATCGGACTTCTGTATTGGAGCCGATTTCTCTGAATCAGTCGACTGTGGATAGGACGTCTTTATTTTATCGGCTTGACTACAAGGCACGTCGAAAATACGCACAGCGACGGGTTCAAAACTAGATTTTTGTGGGCGCAGGGAGAGCGAAGGTTTGCGTAAAACGATTTTGCTGCAGATGTTTTCCGGGACTTCTCAAAGGGGAGCTGTACAATATAATAATATAATCTTATATATACCTATAAATTTACGTGATACACACTCTTTACTTTCGTGTTTAATGGTAGTTGAGAAATCAAATTAATTATACCGATTCGTTGAAATGGTAAACAGAACGACGTTATTCTTCAACATGGTTTATTTTACCCGATTTAAAAACTGGTTGTTGTTCTTACGTGTAAGCGCGGTGTCCTTCAACTTACTTTTTACGCAGTGATGTCTGGAAAGGGGGGGGAGAGGCTCGTATTAGGGTTGGAATTTTAACACGAATTTGGCCGTTTACGAAACGCCCGCTGACCTAACAACTGGAGCCAGGAATGAGAATTTTCGACATACACAATATCCTATCGATATCTGTCACAAAAGAATACTCGATAGGTAATTACTAATAAGTCTAGACCGATTGCAGTCTTCGGGGTTTTGTTTCATAAGCGCAAACAGTTCTGGGTAGGACCGACTTGCCAGTGGAATTCTGTAAATCATTACAACTGTGCGCAATACGCGTAAACCTAATATATTATTTATTTTTACCTTTTTCGAGACAAAAACTTAATGAATATTATAATGCATGAAACTCACGCTAGAATTGAGTTTGAACTTAAGTACATTCATGTCTTAACTGTTCAAAAGACGGTTTTATTAAAAATAATAATGATTCTTTTACCCCGACCAAATTTTTCTTTAATAAAATATAGGTATATATTTACCTTAGAATCTAAAATAAATAACCACACTACACTTATGGACTATATATCAATACGCAAGTTCAAGTACAGCAATTGTCCATAAAATATAAATGCGGGTATAATTACCTAGTATAATATTGAGAGATGATATATTATAATTTAAACTTACCGATAAACTACACGGATGATACTAATAATAATAACTTCGAATGATACTCAAACAAGTATTGTAAATAGTAAATATAAGACTTGATAATGAACTCGGTCAACTAATTTAAGCAACTATTAACATAAGTGAAACCAATACATATGACTATAAAATATATTATAACAATCGCAAAATTGATAAATATAGTTGAATGCAAATAACGTGATCACTGGCTAATAAAAACAAAATATGAGAGATATTTTGATAATGACATTTCAACATACGCACAAAGTATCGGTTCTAATGATTTGCTGAGATTGTTAGGTCGTCACTCGTCGATTTTTCGTGTACATGTTTCAAAAATAATACTATAAATTATGTAAAATATGGTTTTTGTTTGTTTTGCATATGTTAGTACATTCAAATAAAATTAATATATTTAGGGTGATTAGCCAAACATAGTATATTCACTCCTATTTTTCGTCGAACTATGAATTCATTTTAATTCTGATTTTTACAATTTTTAATATGCTCAAAGGCCATAATGTTTTCAAAATCTTGAGATTTTTTTCACTTCTTAAAAAGTGGAATGTGGCGATACAAACTTCCATGTTCAAATGAGAACCCCCATTTTACTGTAAATTATGGAGTGGATAGTTTATTTGAATTTTTTGATGCACTTAATTCAAATTTTGAAATAGTAGTTTGTCAGAATAGATACTAAAATCTCTATACTTAGAATAAACATCCTTATAAATGGTTTTATAAAAATAAATGTGTTATTAAATATATAGTGTTTATAATACCTAGACCATTCCGTTCAAATTTTAATTTTGATATGTCAACAATTATCCGCTAAATTGACAGTAAAAAAAGGATGTTCTCATAATAAAAAAAAAAAAAACAGAAGTTTGTAACTCTACAGGACACTATTTATTTCTTCAGTAGTCCAAAAAATCTCAAAAATTAAAAATATTATCATAGAGTATATTTAAAAATATTCCAAAACTCAGAATTTGAATAGATAAATTAATAAATGAAAAATTGTTGGATTAGTCTAATTTAAGAATCACTCCGTACCTATATATATTTATATGTCAAGATAACCGTGAAGCAGTAACATGAAATACTCACTTAATAATACTAAATTAAAGTCAGCATGATTTTGCTTAACTCGGTACATTATATAGGTAATACGAAACAATATTATAACATACAATTTTATTATTTTGTCGAACGAAAAAAATTGAAAATATATATCAAAACGAATGGAAACCACTAGAAATGTTCAAGACGGTACACAATAACACAGACACCTACAGATGACATTGTACACGATTTCAAACGGTGCTCACCAATAAATAATTATTAATTAGTCGGGTTTCGACACATGCAAATCGGTACAATTATAAAAATACATTTACGTTATAGCTTAACACATATTATTACTATAGCGATGTTAATTGAATATTCATAGTTATCGAAAGATGTGATAACAATAATATTATAATGATATTGTATTACATTCGTTGACTGAATACTAATCGACGTGCATATTATTATCGTCCTATATTACTACCTTCGACATTATTAGTTGTTGTACAACGACGTGGTAATAATTGTTTTACTGTATAATACGTAGATATCTAGTGTATTAGTTGTTTGTATACATCCATATTATTATATGGAACTACAAATAATAATAATAATAATATATAATAAAATATTTTTTATTATAAAATTAGCTTTAATCGAAGTCTAAGCGTATGATCATTAGTTTGCAATTATTAATGAAATTCAACCAATTGATCATGACTAATTAACGAATCTATGAGTCAGAAACTCAGAATACCTGAATATAAAATATCGAGGGAAATAAAGAAGTGTTGAATAGGAGATTATAAAGGTGGGAAAGTAGGTACACTTCTGTTGTAATAAATTAGGTGTCGAGAGGGTTAGGACTTAGCTCTTTAGGTAAATAAGTTTAAACCTAGATTTTTTTACTTTTCACCCCCCAAAGTACCAACTAGATTCACTTCCTTCCAGAAAATTTGTTGAAGTCGAAAATCGAAGAATTTTTACTGCCTCAAAAGGTGATGAGAGACTCAAAAAAATTTTAATATTTAAAATTTAAAAAACACACGACATTGTAAAATCAATACATTCATCGTTATATGCTCAGAAATGAAAATATAAAGATGGAATCACCAATTTTCAAAAACACATTCCTGTTTGTTCATTCTTGAAAATTGGACTTGATGATATGACGGTCTTGATGTTAAAGAAATGCAAAAGAAAATTGATTATGAGTGTAAAAATAATAATAATAACCAAAAATGTATTTTTTTAAATGAGTGCATTGAATACTAATACATAAACTACTAATATATGGACAAGTGGTATCGATATTATTATTTTTAAAATGAATTATGTACAATGTATTAATTATAATTCATAACAATGCTTAGGTAAATTCGTATGAGTTAATTGTGTTTTATTAACGATAAGGGACTAATGATATGGTATGAGTGTATGACAAACTTTAAAAAAAAATTTAGGTATATATCGTGTAAATTATATTAGATGCATTATTATTATTATTTATTACTACCACAATACACCTAACAACTACATATAATATCTTACATTGCCCACGATATATTGGTCGTTTTACATAATACAATTATAATGCTTTTAACGTTTTAAACTTTGCCCGTGTGCCGTATCATAAATATATCTTGATAATAATATAAAAAGTAACAAACATGGTAACTAGGCATAACGAAATATAACCATATTGAGTGTTACGTGTATTTTTTAATTATTTAAAAACTTAATATTTCTATCAATACATCAGCACCTAGCAGTACTTGTTTCATAGTTATTTCGATATTTCGAATTTCGATACTCTTAAAATTATTGTAAACGATACTATTATACATACTATAAACTTCAACTACCTTCAAAGTAATTCAAATCTTGATAACTAATTCCTAGTGTGTTTAATAATAATACATGAGTCATGAGAGTAGCATGGAATACCTAATAATAATAATAAATATACAGAAAATTATATCGCAGTTCAAGAGTGAAAATGTGGGTTACGCACTTACACTCTGCGACAACGTCTAAGACAGATAAGTTCTGATGTACTCGATGACCTAAATTTATTGGGTTGAACAGGCAATAAAACATAATTATTGTAAATTTAGGATATTATTTCACATAGCCGTCGCGTCACTTTTAAGTGTGCCTATACGCCAAACTTCTATATAGGAGTAGTACTCGAAAAGCTATTATATGTAAATAATATGATAACGATATGATACTTTGATGTCACGAAGTAGGTAGATACTTGCAATTAGAAGTTCTGTAGTATAATATAAGTAAGAACAGAATGATTCACATAGCGTGGCCACCCCCATTTATTCTCCATTAATGTAGTCATTTAAAATATGATTTTTGGAATTTTTAAGTATACACAAACTTAAAGATCGTATTTTAAAATTCTAAAGATATTATGTACTATTTAAGGAGTATCTCATGAAAATGAAAACTTCTGTTTTTCAAATTTAAACCACCCCCTCCCTCCTATCGACTATAAATTATTTATTGAATAATTGTTCTGAACAATTTTATCGTATCAAAATCAAAATTAATAGTTTTTGAGTTATTCAACTTTTTGTATAAAGGATAATTAATTTGTGATAATGGGTTTGGAAAACATAATATGGCTGTTTAAAAATGTTACTAATCTTATAATCTATCAATATATTTTATAATTTGTGAAAACGGTCCAAGTAAAATAAATACTAGATCAAATATTACATCAATTTATGTTTTTCTAAAACTATTGTTGAAGATTTTTAATTATTTGTATGTGCATTTTAATAACTGGAAAGCTACTAGTTTAAATTTTAAATAGGGTTGATCAGAATTTCAAAAATATTATTCACCCAATAGTTTACAGTACTGTAAAAAGCGGTTCTCATTTGCAAAACCGAAGTTTGTATCGCCATGGCCTATATTAGAAGCTCATTTGAAAATATGTTCTTCAATTATACATCATAAATTTCAAAAATCTGAAATTGAATATACTCATTTTTAAAGGAAACGGGGATGAGCATGCTTGGTGAATTACCATGTATATATGGACAATCAATTGAATAGGTGGATCAATATAATAAAAATTAGCCCAAAGACGGTGTCCGCCATGTTGATGTATATTTATTTATGTTCCTTTTCTGTCATTTTCATATAAATAAGTATAATAGTATAAGTACATTATTTATTGATAAAACATTACTGTCATTACTACATAGTTAGTTACATATTCGGAATATTTATTACCAAAAATGCCGAAAAGTTAATTATATATTATGTATCACTGTGTAGGTTCAGGAGCGCCTAATAACATCAGTAATTCTGTCAGATTCTCATAGGTTGACATATGTAAGCTCCTTATTGACACTTAAAATAAAAAAAACTCGTAGAATTAAAAACACTCATAAATAGCTTAAAATTAATATTAATTAGACAAAACACTTTTAATTGCATTGAGTATTCAACTGATAATTTAATTAATAAAGTGGAATGTTTAAAGTTTCTAAGGTTAATGTTTTTAAAACTACAAAAATCATCTTTTTTCTTATAATTTACAATTAGTACAATAACATCGAAATTTGATTATCAAAAGCTCATAACAATTTTGTAGAACTTATAGATAACAAATTTTTTTTAGAAACATCAAATCTCTATGAATAGTATAAAAAACATGCAGAATTTTACAATTATAAATTAAGTAAATACTAATATGAAAATTCAACTTCTCACAGCTGTTGCTTTATAAATTTAAAAATCAAGTTAAAAAATTACTTAAGTCAAAAATTGATGTTTCGTAAATATCATATTTCCAAAAATGTGTTCAAAATTGAAACTCAATAACCATAAATTAAATATAAAAATAACAATTCAAAAATATAAAAATAACATCATATAATATCGTATTACATTAATATTACGTAAAATACACATGTTATTATAATAGATAAAAATATAGACCCAAAGCTACTTTTCTAAAATAAATTTATGTAACATTTTATATTAAATTAGTTTATTTTTATAGTTTTGATAAAATAGATTGTTAAGGAAATATCAATGACTTTGTAATATTAATATTTTTAGACCTATTTACAAATATTTAAATAATTAAATAACAAGAAAAAAACATTTTTATGGAATAATTAATAATAATCGTCTCTTTTGGGACATAATGTTACACTCAATAATAAAAATATTTAATATGTCTGTTGAATAATCAGAGCTACATATTTTACAAATTAAATTTATATTGCTTTCAAAATTGTTGAAATTGAGTTTAAAATTATGCAGCTACAGCACATTTGGCTCCCATATTTAACAACCCAAATTCCTTACATCATTGTACTAAAGATAAACGCTGAAACGTTTTACAAGATATGCTCATTGTATCATCATCATCATCGTTGGACATTGATCATGTTTTCAAAACCATCGAACCATTGCCTAATGAAAATGTACTGTCGACATATTATTATTAGCTTACTATAATACAGGGTAGTAGTTTTACCAGGTTTTTTATAACTAATCATTCATAAATGTACCTAATTATTATCATTTTGTATTCTGCGATTTTATTAATTCATATGCATATTTATGTTGTAATACCTACATATTTTATAATATTGAACACATCCTTACATAAAAATCTTAATATCTTACATGTACAATATTATATTAGGTATCAACATATGTTTTTAAATCGGTCCTAATAACAGTGTATAATATTGTAATGTGTTCAGACGTCCTTGGATTATCTTTGTTGACCACATGTCTCTTATTCAATAGGAAGCGTATAATACCGAGTTCAGGCAAGCTATTGTATTTCATCGAGTAGTAACAAAATAAAAGTATTTTAATAATTCTTTAAAAACTAAAATATAAATCATAAGTATTTAATTTATTAATCTAGAGCTAACCTATAGAATACAAAGTTGAATCTTTATTTATTTTACTCAACATTAAGTCTTACGGTCTTAAGTATTATATAGTTTAGTAACATATACTAATATATACTAAATATTTAGTAATTGCTAATTTTTTATACGTATTTTAACATTCCTATTTTATAACTTAGGATAATATAAATTGAGGCCATTAAAATATTTATATTATTATTTATTATTACAATGTTTTTTACACATATTTTTAAATCTATGTTTAAAATAACATTTATTTTTATAATTGAAAACTGTCATTGTATAAATAATAAAATATTTAATATGTAATTTACTGTTTTTACCTGTAAGAAATATTGTGTTTTTTGGTCAGGTAGGTTAGAAGAAATAGGGTTCTGCACCTGCGGCCACGGATTGTAAGGACAGACAGACAGACATTCACGACGGGTGTTTAAACGAGTATCCACCCCTCGTATTTCCAACCCAGCCGTGCGTGGGCAGGCAATAAAAAGGACAACTATTTCATGACGTTAACCAAAAGGATCCCATCTATTGTTTGTTGATTCCCAAACACCAATATTTACGAATTCCCAAACAGAATCCGGTTTTTGACAAAAAAAAGTCCTAAAACTAAAATCGATAGTGTGTGGTGCGCTAAGCGAGTAGTTTGTTTATTTGAATGCATAAAAGATTATGCTTCAAAAATGTAACTGTCTTAGTCTAAACTCTAACAATGTCAAATTTCAACAAGAACATACATTATCGAAGCAAATTTCCATTCCGTGGATTATATATGTTTATAATTGGTGTTGAAAAAAAATTATCATATAGAATTTAACGTTGTAGCAGCTATGTTATGACGTGGATCGACATATTATCATCGAAACATATTTTACTATTAATTATAATCGTTAAACAAAAATAATGAGATAACGAGGGCCGGAAGTGACGATGTAATCTCATTATTACCCTGTTCGCTGTGTGGCTTGATCGATTCCTAAGAATTGACGTTGCTCGAGGGTCTCGTTTTATCGACTTTGCTATACACGAATGACCGACCACATCCAGCACGAATGACCTTTTTTATCCTGCCAAACCGATAACGAAAACTAAAATCGGTTATCTCCAATGAAATAATTAATAGTTATCTTGAAATTTTAAATATTATAAGCTATCAGCTGCAGTAAAATAATGTAAAAACTCCTTAATCTACAGGGGAGCTTTCATTATATTAATATAATATTACCATGGCGAGGTCTAATGGTTTTTATTATCCACTGGACAGGAGGAAACGAATAAGTAGTAATAGTAGTATAGTAAACAAATATGTAGATACCTTATAATAGTAAAAAATTATACATATAGATGATAAGAATTTCTGTGGTCATAACGAGCCACTGTTCTCCCTACCGACCTCTATAACATCATCTCTCGTCCAAAAGAAGTGATACTAACTGATATTATATTTATTATTATCAATATTATTAGTTATAATAATTAATGATCTTTATTCTTTGTCATACTTTCAGAACTAATCTATAAAGACCTAAAATCAAAATATTTTATATAATATATTTTAATGTTTTACTTTTAATATTTCGGATACATTCACCAACTGTAAATCATGTTTCACTATTTCACTACGTCGTGTGTGGCATATGATATTTTAATATTTAGATAATTTGTTGAGAAAAATAACACCCCGCAGTGGCCACACTCTGTGCAGTTTTAATTCATACGTCTCCATGTCGTAGTTTTGGTCCTATGCGTATCCAAGAGTAAAAGTACAATATTCTTTAGTTAACATAATTATTTCATGTGGAAATCAAATTATTAATTTATTATTGTTGACTTTGAAGTGCTTAAAATAAAACATTTCAGGAATTATTACTGTACATTGAATAATATCATTATTATTAAAATATTTCAATTTGTCTACCACATTATAAAAAAACTATTGCATAGAGGATCTGAGCATGTCAGAACACCGTTTATTTTATCTCTCTCTGGCTCATGTTAACCAATTTTATGTGGTCGCCTTTTATATTATAGAGTAAATTGAGTTATATAAATCAAATTAGAAAGTAGCAATATGATATAAGGTATTGTATAGTCGTTTATTTTTTAATTGAGTTATAAGTAGGTACTAATAAGTAATAACTATGTAAAATATTACAATTTCAAAATTTTTATAGCTCGATTCAAATCTAAAACATGTATAATACACACCTATATTGGATGGTTTTATAATACATCAATTCACTCTTATATGAATGCTAAAAACACAAATATATGGTTCTGCTGAACTCAAGTTTGCCATGATGCCTGTGGATCAGAGAGAGAAAACAATTATGCGCTGACTTTCTCTTAATAACTACCATAATAATAATATGATACCAAGTACCATAATTAAGTATCGGGGTATTGTATGTACTCGATTAGTCTATATCCATAACGTCTCGTGTTAATTATTTTATTATGTAAATACAGATAAACAATGAAATTCATGCATGGACGATGGACGTATGAGCCTTATGAGATATATAGGTACTAAGTAGAGGAATCTACTTTAGTACCATGATGATACTTGCTCCAGCATGGAAAATGGAAACAGTCTCTAAGAAGCGTGCACTGAGTACACTAGGTACACTTAGGTACGTCAGTAGTTATCAACGTTTGATCAAATGATAAGTACATATAGAAGTGTTTCGTAAATCAACATTCACTGTGATTCGGTTTAGTGTTTATGTCTAAACCGGACAATACTTTTACAAATAATTTAGATGATATTATATAGGTACTAGTGACACTACATTCACTAATCCAACCCTCGTATAATCAGTCCAAACCAGTGGCATACCTTAAGGGGAGTGGGCAACAGGGGCATTTTCCAATTCTCACTCCCTCGAAAAGTTTTCTCTTGGCATAATTCATATTTTATTTCAATTTTATTTTGGATTTTTAATAGTTTTTAAGTGAGACATTAAATAACTTTCCCCCCTCGCTAAAATGTTTTACAAGTATGCCACTGCAGGTCCAAGATACCTATACAACATTGAAGACATTCGATAATAAAATAGTACAAAATTCTGTAATAGGTGTATAAAAAATGTTTATGCAAGTACCGCAGTAAATCCGAAATATATATCTATATACCTAATTACAATCAGAACTAAAGCTTAAATAAAATATTCGAGGAGTATGGATGTTTTTAAAATTGTTTTTGAGACAGTATGTCGAGTTGTTGTTTTTTGAATGTATTATGTTCTCGCTTCTCCACTAAGATTTTGTCTCATCGCCTCGGCCAATTTATATAATATGCCATTATTATTGTTATAGTACCATATTGATAATCAATATTGTTATATTTATTATCATAGGTACCTGAGATTGAATGACAATATTATTATTACATCAATAAAATGTTTTATTTTTTAGACAAATGATAAGTCCACACAAATCTTGAGTACAAATATGTGTATACACAAACATAATAGTAGCTGATGTATTAAGCACTGTAAGGGGAAATAACATTTTTCTTACTAAATAATATCATGTTATGCTAATGTTTAGACTGAAAAATTGGATTTGGTGGCTCCTGAACATTTTTATTTTTTTACGGAAGCATTGTTATAACAAATACTCTTTTGAACACGTCAAAGCAATAGAAAATAGATACTAAATATAAATTTTGAATAAATATGTCTTAGAATAATAATTTTAGATACTATATTATATGTAAAGAAAAAAGTATTATATCAATTAAGTGGGAAAAAAAGAATCGAAAGACACTAAAAAATTTCCTAAAACTTGTCAAATTTAATAGGTTCTGTGGTAGTTAATAAATCATTCTTTTCGCTCCCCGATTTCAATGAGCTGCTTTTGAATGTAAATCAACTATAGATTACTGATTTAAGTTCAAATATATGCTTTTCTTCTTTCAAGACGAATTCAAATAAATATTAAATCAGTAGTAGATTATTAGTCGATTTACATTGCTTTAATAATTATTCGAGTCGAAAACAGAGTAAACAATTTATCGGATAACCGTCCATGTTCATAGGGTGTTTCACCTCAAAAATAACCTCTATTATAATACTGTAAGTAACGTCGACTTATAAGCAGTATGCCGCATTAATTAATATAGGTGTTTATAATATTGGTTTATGGGTAGCGTTTATCGTTATTTCGTATGATTACGTATCCAAAAGCAAATTATTCAACAGCTACTTTGTTCAACTGAGCCGAACGCGATCCGAAGAGTTAATTTTTTGAAATTGTACCATTATATTTAATTTGATACCGGTGAGTTACACACTTACAGTCACACACAATACATAACGAGAAAAAAACATAGGATTAAAAAATAATACAAAATTATGTTTATGTAAATGAATTATGATTATCACTGATATTTATTTTTATTTTTACTATTATTTTGGTATCACCTAGTTAATCTTAACATTTTTAGTTTTTATTTTAATAAAAATAACAATTTCCATAAAAAAATATAACTAGACTATACCTATATGTAATTTTATTGAAAAATCATCCGAATATGAAAAAAAACAAAAGCTTATATTTTAACTCGTTTGTGCCTGAAATGATTTTGTAGCTTGGTCTGGTATACATAGGAAGGAAGTATTCGAGAAAACATGAAAATCCTACTACTTCCGAGCTCTACAAATAATCTACACGCTGATATCCGTGTGCGCGTACGCCCCCCGCATTAACGTTTTCGTCGGTTACAACCGTACCGTAACTAATAAATCATGTTATAGGCATGATGACGTGTGTTGACGATCGAACGTTTAAATTTACAATAATCATATTGATTACGAGACACTCGTAATATACACTTGTAGTGGGTATAATATAAATCATACAATATTATTGTAATGATTTCAGACAAATTTAAAAGATTCCGTGACCTATATTCGATTACACTCTACACCATGGATCATCAATTAATATTTTTGGAGAGCAGCTTTATTAGCCTCTATGAAATAGAACCATAATATGACAATTTATTTTTTATTTTTATGAAGCACTTTATAAGTATATAATATTGCATGTATAATTACAGCTAATTGTGAGGGGAAATGTTACATACTAATTACTAAGACACCCCCTCTGGCCTCTGACTACTACGCCACCGACAACATTAATAGCGTATTTTACGAAAGATAACCGTGGACTCCAGCCTTCAGGAATATTAAGGTATAAGAAGTAGGTTGATAACGTGGCAGAAGAACTGGACGGGTTCAATAGTGTTATACAATTTTGCATTTTATCTATCCGCTAGTTAGCTTGTTTCGGAGTACGTATTTAGGGCAGTTGGTGGCTCTATACGAAAATTTCCCTTGACAAGGTCCCCTGTCTGCGTGTGATATGAAAGTATGAAACAAATAATGCATCAATAACATGACAAAAATCACGAGTGGTGCAAAACGCGATCGAAAAAGCATAATAACATCATTAACTACACGACTATACACTTGCGATAATATTATATAACATCATGTATGTATAAAACTCTACAGCTGTGTACATGACGAGAACACGCATAGGTGTGGATAGGTGTGGTATTCGTTAATGTGGGGATGGTGGGGTGGCAGTGTTGATGGTTTGAGGGAGGGTTACAAATTATTATATTATCATATATATATATAATGTCAAAATGAAGACTGAAGAGTAATAATCCAAATCGGAGCTATGCAAATATACGTGTACAACAAATCAAACCGAGTGGTGTGTGTGAAAAAAAATCAGACTCTTCATTAACAATGGATTTTGGGTGTGTATACCTACATAATATAATAGATACCTATGTATATAGTTTTATAAATCACGGGATTTAAAATAATAAATATCAATTTGACTAGTTCTTCTCTACCCCATACGACGTGAGGTTAAAATAAAATAGTATTAGGCAGTGTCTCCAGAAAAGTTAGTCTATACCAAGGCTGCCCAATTTATTTTGGAAGCGGGCTATAATTTCAATTATATTTAGCTGGAGGGCCATCTTATGAGCAAGACTTACTTACACTTATGATTCATCTATAATTCTATACTCTATAGTCTATACACGGATACTTAAATATATAGGTATTTAAATCAAACAACATTTTAAATTGCACATGTTGTAATAATAATATTTTTTTTATTAAATTAAATAATATCAAAAAATCTCAATGAGATCTATGAAGGGACTTATTAGCTAATAATTTTTCAATATCTGTTGATAAATCTGATGTTGATAATAACATCAAATATGAAATATGAGACGCAGTTAACGAACTGCGATATTTATTTTTCACATAGGTAAAATACACAACAAAATTTAATGAAATAATAATAATAATTTAAAATATAATGGAATGTTAGCGGGCCAATACAAATGCGTTGACGGCCCTGGGTTTGGGCAGCCTTGGTCTATAGTCTATACAATCATCACCTCCTATATAAACTTCAAACCTGTCTTAAATAAAATATTTATATGAATTCTGTCTTGTATAAACACTAAATTTATCCAAATTAGTTTACATATTATTATCTTTAAATTTTAAAACAATAGTATTGGTGTAACATTACTAAGTATTTAATACTTACAACATTTGATATTACGCTTATATGATTTTAGTAATGATATGTTAAAAATTATGAACTATTAAATCATACTGAAAAAAATAAAACAAACATTAAGTAGGATCATAATAAGAGAGATGGATAAAATTTCATTTCATTTTTAATCCCTTGCTGTTTAATTTATACAAAATGATATTATTTTTGCCTCTTATTTGCCATATTTCAATGAATGACGTCCACGTCTGGGTTTCCAGACTCTTGTAAATATTATCAGCTGATAACAATTTTGTACCAGTCTCGTTCATCCTGACAAAAATAGACATGTGGCCAATGTTTTCCATTAAACATTCGCGTAGTTTGATGATAATTTTTGTACATATAACACAACACACTTCGAAAGCCACAGTAAATTATCTTTTCGTGTTTCACATTAGCATCTGTTTGCGTTGTAATGGTTTTCGTTACATACAGTAAAAACAGTTAATAATTATCCATAAAAACGTTACTTGGATTGCCTTAAATATTTAGTAAAATTATTTAAATATGCTATGTGGAAATTGGGATAATAATATAATATCTAATACACAGAACATTATACGGATTGTAATAATATACAATTATTAATATCATATACAAATGAATACTTAACATAACGTTTCTTTTGTGTGAAATATATGATATTTATTTTATACAAAAGTCATGAAACGTGTAATAAATATATGATAATAAATACATAGAATTCGATGCTATTCTCATTTTTTAACATATTTTAAATGTTTCATATTTTTCATTAAAATATTATTGGTATTGTGGTCTTAGTTGGACCGATGTAAAAAACAAATAATATTCAAATAAACTAACCTATTTAATAACCTAACTTAACATATTATGTCGAGGAGAATTTGTGAGCGACTGCAATTTGCAATCTGGCCAGCCATAAGCTAAAATCAAGTGAGAGGAAAAAAAGCAAACCAATTAATATTACTTTTGAAAATTCTAGTAACATTTGTACAGTACGAAATCACTAGCCTGTAACTACCCATAACAGTTTTTTTTTTTTTTGTATTTGATGGAAAAAATTGATTAATATATAATCTACAACACATTAATATATATTAATTACAATTGTATAAATCATTATAAGTTAAGTATATACTTAATTTTGATATGGCAAAACGCCATAATATGAAATAAATGAATAATTATTTATTAGTATAATATCAAGATTATTTAGAATTGTATCATTATCTATGTATATATATATCATACCTGGTTTGTCTGTTTTCTTATATACACTTGCGTTTATTTGATTTGTGAAGCAGCGTACAAGCTCATCGATCATCAATCAACATAAGGTTATATATCAGTATATTATCATTCCTATAATATTATTGTTTTTAAACATACGGAACATAACAAAATTATAATTAATAGGTAATATTAAGGTAACTCATTTTTTCCCATCAATTTACACAATTATTATAATCTAGTGATAAAAAATATTGCATAAAAAATAGTTTTCTAGTATTCAATGT
Source organism: Aulacorthum solani (assembly GCA_008528875.1). Taxonomy (NCBI): domain Eukaryota; kingdom Metazoa; phylum Arthropoda; class Insecta; order Hemiptera; family Aphididae; genus Aulacorthum; species Aulacorthum solani. The sequence goes on along the minus strand of PVMI01056560.1, from coordinate 1,146 downwards.
GGAACGGGCTAGACCAAATTGCCCAATATTTCACATTGCTCGTAACACATATATTATAATATAATCGCATAAAATAATAGGAAAAAATATTAGTTATAGTAATAGTATATAAAACGATGATAATACAAATACGTCGAAACGAGTTCACCACACACACACTCTGTACACATCGCACACCACACCACATCACGGCACATTAGCATACCTAATATCATATACACTCACACAGACACGAATTATATTGTCACTGCGTATAATATAATACACACACACACACACTCACACATATACTATGGTTGTACGGACGACACACTCAACATGTGCACAACTCAGACGTCATAGGTGGAAAAAAAATGTGCGTCTGAACACATGTACGTATAATATTATCATGAATAATATATAATAATAATAATAATAATAATAATAATATGAGTGTATAGTGCTCCGGCGCGGACCCCATCACGATTTTTGTACGCGTTACGTCGTTTTTTTACTGTTGTGCGTATTGTATATTATAATATTATATCCTAATAAATATATTATGCGCGCTCGGTACATACTGCTGCAGGTACACGACGATAATATTATAGCACTATATTATGTATGGGTAGGTAGGTGGTAGCGGTATCATAGGTATGTGCGTACGACGACATTATTATTAATATTGTGTACACGGCCGTTTACGCTTTACACGGACCACACTAATAACTGGCTAGGTCGAAAGAAAAAAAACGTTTTGCTTAACGTTTTTTAGGCTATCGCGTATCGCCGGCGCCGGCTCGGTGGCTTTACAATATTTGTGCTGTTTCTCGTTTAATTTTTTCGTGACGTGGCTACCAAAAAATCATAATTTTGTGTAAATAATTTACTATCTTATCACACAAGGATATTGTATAATCATTATACTTGACCGAATTTTGCGTATATCATACTATTACGTGTATATATTATTTTGTCACACGTAAGTATGCGTGGCCATAAATTCGCTACAGTTCCGTATTTTAAGGGTTGATAGGTGAATCACCCACCCACCCACCACCAAATCCCACTAGTATAATGGACCTTGATTTTTGTTTATGTATTTATAAGTTTATCTATGTATAATATACAATTACCAAATTTAGCATTTAATGAAATATAAAAATA
>PVMI01056539.1:0-18605 GCA_008528875.1 Aulacorthum solani | reverse complement strand
GTGTACAAAATCGCATTGGCACCACCGGGCGCCTCAACACGAAAAGCTAAAAATAATTTATATTATGTATACTTAAATATTCACATGTATTCATCATATTTGAGACTAATTATAGGCTATTCCAAGTTTTAATACACATTGGGGCATTAGTAAAATTGTAATATGATGTGCTCGTCTTATGTGCTGAATTCAATAACAATAATTATAATGTTGCTTTGGTTGTTCATTTGTAAAAAGTTAAATCTAGTTTTATATAGGTAAGTTATTGAAATTAAATTATGTCCTATCAATTTTTACTAAATGAATCAAATTCTTTTATATACATCTAAATTTATAATACACTTGCCTGGCAATATAATTTATAACACATGATAACCCAATTTTTCTCTAGTCCCCATACACTGGGAAAAATGTCACTTTTTGAAATTAAACAAGAATAAAGTGATTCTTAGATGAGTGATTAAATAACCTTTATTACTATAAATTCCAATTATATATATTTAGAGATATTGCATCATGGAATAATGATAATCTTAAATCAAAGTAATAAGTTTAAAATTAACTTAGCATTTTTGTGTCATACTGTATAATTTTTGTAATCTTTGATTTTATTCTAATATCACTAAAAAATCACAAAAACAATTATTAATGAAAGCATTTATATTGTTGCTCTTGGGTCTGAGAGAGAAAATAAATATTGTTACCTTAAACGACTTCTTAACTTAAATCAAATAAATTTACTAAAATTAAACTATTATCTCAAAAGAAATTTTAATTAACTGTATGATTACACATTTTGTTTTACAGGAAGCACAACTAAAACTAACTTAAATTTTATTGCCTTTCCTCCACCAATCAAGGAGTCTTTGTTGCCACAAGCTCCTGTTATTGTGCAAGCTTTAGATCAGACATTTGATGCGTGAGTAATCATAGTCTTAATTAATTGATTGAACAAATTATTTTTAATATTGTTTCTAATTCTAGTTCTAAGCTGAATCACGCTTTAAATATTGATAAAGCAGTTAACCATCATAAACAAGTAGAAAATAATGAACTACACGAGGATATATCTCAAAATAACCCTACTCAAGGCATAGAAATAGAATCTGGAGAATTTGGAGTTCAAGACATTCATGAAGAAATTATTGACGATACTCAAAAGACAACGGGAGAAAATATAGAACAGGTAAGTTATTTCACTAAAAAAAACAAATGATTTGTTATATATTTGGATAAAATGTTTGATCAATGCAATCAAATTGTTTTTAAATATTACTTAATTTCTTATAACAAAAGAACAAATTTTTTAACATTTCCATGATGTTTTATATTTAAGTAATTCAAATAGAATTGTCACCGAAAATCTCAGATGGTCACCCATCTGGGAACTAGCAACTGGCTGATCTGTACATTCAGATTGCGTCCAGAACTGAGTATAGACACCTCACCACCCAATTTTATTTTATATTGAAGTATAACAAGTCATAATTCATGTCTAATTTTATAATTTATTATTAAAGAAAATACATCCCATATCATGTGAATAATAAATTTCTTACCTAATTTTTTTTTTTGTCACTAGTCAACAAATAATTTATATAAATACAAAAAATTATATTTTTCAGTATTTTTATAGGCATCTAAACTATAGTTATTATTAGTTCTTATATTTTTGTACATATTTTTGCAATATTAATCAATTAAGGTCACATTACTGCATATTTTTATGTTTTTCGATGTGTAAAATTGTTTCACTGATTATAGTGTCAGTCAGGTTGTTTCCCAGTCTATACCTAATTATTCTTACACCATTGTTATTTGGTGGTCCTAAGAGACCATATACTTGTACATATAATATGAGACTCCTACTGGTTTGCACTCTATGCCTCTAACATTATTATCCTATTCCTACCCACATTTCAATTTGTTTACTGTTACTAATCCCCAGCGTACCAAATTCTTCCAAGTTTGTTCCCTGAGTCCTTCTCAAAATTTTTCACTTTTATTCTTGTTTCCTATTAATTTTATAATTTTGGTTTGCCTCTCCTCGTCCACTGTCATTGTGGTCTGGTTATAACAATATTCTCATCATATTTAATATTAAATTGGTATATTACTGTACTATTGTATTTATTTTCTTACATGGTCGTAATCATAAACCTCTTAAATTCATCCTATTGTACATTTTGTTTGTTTAGTCATCTAAGAACTTCAAATCTGAAGAATCTTCTGAAAATGGAAATCAACAAGTTGTTAGTGAAGAAGTTGAAGAGGAGGAAGAAATAGTTGAAGATAACAATTTTGAAGAATCCAAAGAGCCGGATACTAATTATTCTGACAATTTTCAAGAACCACAAGCTAAGCGTGCCAAATTAAATTATTATCAACAAGAAATAAATGGCGTCCCTTAAAGGTAAATTATATAATATTTAAAGTTTAAACATGTTATTGTTATGATATTTGAATAGGTCTTATCTTAAGACAACTTTTTTTTTGTACATAAATTATGTATAAATATTAAGTGGGCTACAAAATTATTGTTATTGTAATACATTGTTCTCTTTAATTAACTAAGAATTATCTAGCTTAAATCAAACTAGGTATTTCTGTCTGTCAAAATATTTAGTTATTTTATGAATTAAGTAATATATTTTTATTTTTTGCTTGTGCAGAATTGTAGGCAGTATATTATTATGTTATAAGATACCATACTACATTAATAACAAAGTGTAATTGTAAGAATATTGTATTTTTGCTAAACATTTTTTTATGACTGTTCTAGCTATTATGATATTAGACAAATTATCATTGCAATTATAAAAAAAATCCAAGTAAACAAGGTAGCCCTACATTTGACATGATGACCGTCATTATTATTTTATCCTATGTCTCATTATGTTCCTTGTACATAACCGTAATAACATATCTATTGTAAAAAATAATTTAATTCCAATTAATTGATAATTAATTTTTGGTTGATAGGGAATCTATTTCTTTTTAAAGTGCAATTACATTAAATCTTTCTATATTTTTTTCTTTTGTTATTATTTTTTTTGTTGATTATAAGTGTTATCAAATAAAATAAATTGCCATAATTTTTATCTGTATGTGGACAAAAGCTTTTTTTCAGTTTTTAATTGTTTGAGAATTTTGATGTTATAAAATTCATTTTTAATAAATATGTGATTGGACATTTTATATTATACAAAAAAATATAATATAATTATTTTTATAAAATAAGTTTTTGTCTACTTAATAAAATGTGTTACCATTTGTGTTTAGAAAGATTTAGTTAACATTGGTATTAAAATTATATAAAATTAAATTAAAACTGTAATCAATTTGTTGGGTTTAAACATAAACAAAATTATTATGTTGGAATTTTAAACATCTTGTACATTTTTCTTGTTTATTTATATATTACAAAATATTTCAAAAGTATTTTTCAATCAGCGAATAATTATTTTTTCATTTAGTTCTTTACTTAAAAAAAAATTTTAACAATATGCACAAATGCAAATGTGTATTTATAAATATTGTATTGTTGTCTTGGGTGTCTTTATTCGATGGATGTGTGTGGGACCCGGCCCTACCATATATATGTGTACCCCGTCCCTAGTTGTATAACCTAAGCAGTTCCGACAAGCACAAATATTTTTTTTTTATAAGATTGTAATAAACATGATGTTAGTAGTATTTATACATTATATCATATAATAGATTCAAATTGTATTAAGGAATAAAAATAGTCAACGCAATACTTTTTTAGCACACTTGTAAGTGTAATATAAGATTACTATTTACTTTATTTTGTTGAGACATTAAATTTATAAATTATTTAATTTGAGTGTTTTTAATTTAATGATAAAATTATTTATTTTTCCCTCAAATACGAGAAACTGATTAAATCATTTCAAGTGTTTCAATTATCCTAATCGTGACACCATCGGTGTATGCGTAAAGTGTATACGAAATTTGTAGTGACGCCTAACGATAATAATATGTCATCATTGTATTACGCACAAAGTGCGCGTGTGAGAAAATAAAAAAACATAAAACTGGGAATCGATCCGTTGCAAAAAAAAAAAAAAACGGAAGAAAAAATTGAAATACAACAGTAGCGCAACCCAAGCCTGCACCAGCAGCTGCAGCCGGCGCGTGTGCGTGTTGCGTCGCTGCCCGCTAGTCGGAAACTCCGTTTCGCGCGCCTTTCTAGTTTCCGGACGACGGCGTATAGCAATAACGGTAAATGCAGTGTAACCAACCACACGGACGTCTTTCAGCCCGTAGCTGATAAGGGGCCTCCCGAGGAGGCCAAACCACCGATCGGCGTGACCTGACGCTCAACAAGTACAATATAATGCGGCGGCTACGCCAAGGTCGAAAACCGGTCGCCCCGTCGGAGCCCGCAACATGGTAATACCGCGCCGCCACCCGTCAACGGCCGCGACACGATAATACTGCGCCGCCGCTCGAGGCCGGAGAATTGACGGTCGGACTTTGTGGCGGCACTGTTGCCTCGGTGAAAACGACCATTCGCAATGGCGTGTACGTGGACGGCGAAAGGTATTCCGTAGTTTTTAACTGGCGGCCTGTGTTCACGTCGACGACAATCGAGCAGCGCGCGTGCGTTATGTAGTGTTAGTGTTTTTATTATTTTCATTACTATTATTATTTTTTTTTTCAATCACAAGATATACAAAATACCGTACATATATTATGTATCTCATATTTTATCCATTAAAGTTTTTAATTTATGCCCCGCGAAACGAATGACGAAAACCAAAAAACCAATACTGAATAATAGATTACTATTATTATTATTGACGTACATAATAGAATATAATTATACAAAACAACAAGCTGCTGCTGCCAACGCCGTCGCCGCCGCCGCTGGAAAAGCTGCCGCCCCCGTGACGTTTGGTCGCTGCGGGAAAGACGTCGAATCGGAGCCACCGAAAGCTGACGTCTGAGCGTCGTCGCCGTCGCCGTCGCGTGTGAGTATCATCCGTGTGAGTTGCCGCCGCGTCGTCCCCGCTCACGTACAGCACAGGGCCTTCTCTCCAAAATGGCTCTGCCCCTACCTTTACGTAGTGGTGGCCCGCACATGTATGTGTGGACGGCGGTGCGTGTGCGTGTGTGTACGCGTTTTCATCCCGACTTGGGTCAACGGTGGTGTGCCGTCGCCCGCCCGCCCATCCGCCCTCCAAGCGCGCTGCTCGAGGTGTCCCTCTCCTAGGAGCATTTTTATTATTTTTTCCCGTCACGATCGTCGTCGTGTTTTTTTTTCACATAATCGGCATCGAACGCGCCGTCGCGTTCTTTTCCCGCGAGATAACGGTACGCACCACTCATGCCGACGGTTTCGTGCCGTCGTCGATTTTGATCGTTTTCGGGGAACAACCGAAATCATTCGGACGATCGTTTTTTTTCCACCCCGGGACGGGGGGCGCGAAAAAATCGCGCCCGGTGGGCCGTGTGCGATCCGGAGGACACTCGCGTCTTACGCGATCGCCGCTCGTTATTAAAATATGTATAACGACGATGTCGACGAGAGGACCGCGGCGCGCGCGTCTCGAGAAAGTACCGGCGGCCGATTTTTCTAAAACATTTCCGTACCGATATAAGTAGGTCTTGCGGCGGTATATTATAGTCACATCCTGGTTCTTTAGAATAATACAATTTTTTTCTTTCTATTCCGTTCCTCCGCTCATTATACACGCGACTGGATAGTAATAGAAAGTGAAAGCGTGTACATACGGTTTGTGCGACCGTCTACACTATTATAATAATAATATATATTCTATATTTTATTATTACATTGCTGGCAAGCGAGTGTGTGTGTTTGGTGTGTATGTTTGTTTGCTTGTGAATTGTACGTACGCGTGTGCGTCGTTCAGGCCGTTTTTGCCTGCGTGTGACTTACTTTTTTCAAACGCATTCCGACGCGTGTGCGTTTTTCGGGAAGCGACAAGTTCAAGAAAAACCTGTGGGACGAACGAGTAGATTTTTGACGCGGCCGCCGTGACGTCTCGCGTCGGCGATTTTTGGATTTATTTTATTGTCTGTAGTGTTCTCGTCGCAGCGTACGGAACGAACAATCATTAATATAATGGTAATAACGTCGTTGTCCAGTCTAAAACGAAAAGGTACACTTTACAATCATCGATCAGAAATTTCGTTATTTTCCGGAAAACTGTGGGCATCGATTTATCCGACGACCGCACCACTTCTTCCTTTAAATTTCTTCTTGGCTATCCGAAGATCTGTATGCGATTTTTAATTTCTCACATTGTGTGCCTCATGCCCTAGTATGATGTTTAGCGTTTAGGCACAACGTCATATTTTGTCCGTTATCTACCCACCCGATATGATATCTGGTGCTTTTATCTCTTATATTCAATTGGTTTTTTTTCATAATTATTCATCATCGTGTGTCTATTGGTGTTTTTTTCCTTCGCAAATTAATTATGTAACTAAACCTCTATGATAGCAACGTCGACGACACACAATCGCATTTTTTTTACCCAATACTTGCGTACAAAGTAGCATTGCACAATATCAATAACACATTATAAAAAAATGTCTTTGTTTTACATTTCTAGCTCATAAATACTATTGCATTTTTTTATCATTATTATTATTATTTATTTATGACATACCATTCTATTGATGTTTATTTTTATTTTTTATATTTAACCATTTTACCAACACAAGCATTATAGCATTATGAATAAAGGATTTTAAACAGAAATTACTTTCTTTAAACATAAAATAGTACAAACCACGAATGATACAATTTAAAATATACCCAATTATTTAACACACAACTTAAGTATACTTAAAATTACCTTAGGGGTAACCTTAGGTGTAGTTTATAATAAACATTTCATTGCTCTTTGGACTTTTAATTGATATTTTTAATAGTAAACACTGTACCATAGTATTATTATTGAGTATAAATTATATAAATATGAGTACTACCTTAATGATGATTATTTAAATCTGTTTTTAGGTTAAATATTAATGACTAGTATATTATTTTATTGCTATGGTCCGTGAATCTTATGATCTGTGAAAATACTGATTTTATCTCCCAGATGATAAAAACACATCATAGTGATAGAATTGATCAGTACTCTATAATATAGTGAACCCACTGATAATTATTGAAAAAATACTTTTTTTTATAAAATTTACCTACTAGCAATTTTGATACAATAATCCTTTTAAAATAAAAAATATTTGTATGCATACTTGACTTCAAAAACTACAGTTATTTTTTAGTCTTGAGTCTTGATTATTGTCAGTTGAGCTATTATATTACTTCTTAAAAATTATGTAATAAAACTAAATAATATGACATGTATTCAATAGAAACAGAGTACTGAGTAACTTATAATTCACTAGTGGACATTTTAAGAGGATGTTATACCCTCATGTGTTGTCTTTGTCTTACAAGTGCTTTACATAACAAATTTTACACTCAGCACATTACGTTTAGCTTCTTTAATTTAAAAATTGGAGTGAATTAACCTCTTGTAAAAATTAAAGACAAGATTGTTATCTAGAGCATCTCAGGGTTTCTTTTACTATATTTTAATTTTAAAGCGAGTATTTAAAATGTAAAAACAATTTACAATATTAAAATACTCATAACTTGCTTAAAAATAAAATATAATAAAATCCCATGAGATGCAGTAAATAATAATCTTACCTTTTTAATAAGAAGTCAATTCACTCTAATTTTCAAACTAACAGAGCTAAACGTGATCTGTTGAGCATAAAATTTGTTATGTTATGGACTAAAAGAACGGAGACAACACATGGTGGTATTATGTCCTCGCTCTTACGAACATTGGAAATTCTATCCAACTAACATAAAAGGTATGGGTCAATGATTCAATGACATTTTACTGTGGAAAACCCCACAAAAATGTCCTTCATAAAATTTACTTAATAGCTACCTACTAAAATAGTTCTTAGTACTTCCAATGAAATTCTTTTAATATTGAAAAAATTGTTAATTTTAAAATATATCAAGTTAAATTGTGTATAAGTTATATTATCATAATTTTTTTATGTCACAAACATTCAATGTAAATCATCATATTTTCCAGTTTGCTTGTTAACCTTAGCGAGTAACACTACACGGGGCCTTACTTAATTTTTACTTAAAACTTCTTATAGGTACCTACCTAGAAATATTTTAATTTAAATAATATTTTTAGTGATTTTATGTTACTAAAATAAATTAGTAATTTAGAAATATTAAGATAGCTATCATCAAATTGTATAAAAGATTTACCTTTATCTATGTTGCCTACAATTTAAATATGTATAGTAATAAACATAAGCAATTAATATCATATTAGAGGACTCATAACTTATAAGTAATTCATAAATATTTTTACAGTTAATCTGTTTTAAATAGGTATTGTTTATCTTATTATCAAGTGTAGTATTAGTTTAAATAATAAAGAAATAACATATCTATGTTATTAAAATACATTTTATATGCCTACCAATAAATGAACAATCAATTTCTTAGAAAATCATCAAATAAAGTATATTAAATTGAATTTGAAGCAAAATGATTTTCTTATAAGCTTCCTAAATTGCTTCATTACATAATGATTTAATAGACCTTGAAATTTCTAATTTAGATTTCTAAATATCTCCCATATGTAAGTATCTAATTAATAAAATCATAAGTTGTAATTAACTAATATTTAAAGCTTAATTAAGGTTAACAAATAAATATGAGGTTATATATATTTGCATAACATTTATATGAATACCTAAATATATCTTTTAATATAAACCCTATACATTCATAGAAAATACTTAATATATTTTATAACACTTCAATAACTAATTATAAAACAATATTTAAAAATGAGTAACTATTTCATTTGATTTTATAAACTATTTTAAAATTTGAAGTAAGGAGGCTATTTCTTTTGGATATATCAAATAATATAATAAATCTAAAGAACATTAATATACATTAATATTAAAACACATAACAGATTTTATTATGTATAATAACAACAAGTAGCATTATCATGAATTGTTATAAACTGTTTGAACAAAATCAAATTCTTAGTTTCAAACAGTACACAGGTACTTTGGCGTTTTTATTAGTTGAACATCTGTCTTATACTGGTTACTTTTAGCCAAACATTTTTTTTTTAAACTTGCCTTGTCTAATTGTTAAATTTATAGTTTGAGAAAAATTGGATTTAATATAATGCTGGTGTTGGTTAGGTACTTATATTAGAATTTTTTTACAAAAGTTATTTTCTTTTGTGTATATTTTTATATTTTTATCAATATTTGAATTCTTGATTTGATTTTGATCTTACAAGTTGAAACTTTTAAATAGTATTGATAAAGAAAAAATGCAGTTATCTAAGAGTTAATTTTACTGTTGAAGCTTTTTATTTTGCATTTATTAATAGTTACATTATTTATTTTAGATTGAAGCATGAATACTGGAAGTTATCCTACATTTGTGACCGCTGCGCCGGCAACTTCATTTAACACCTGTTCGAGTGCAAACATGACTCAAGTGAATACAGGAAACAAATATACAAATGTTCAACAACAAACTGATACATCAAACACCAATACAGTAGTTAATACTTCTAATACTAGTGGACAAGTTGTTGCACTGTTGAATAGTGATGAAGCAGGTGTAACTTACTTGAGGCCACTAGATTCTAATGGGTTTGCTGTAAATCTAGCCGGAGTTGGATCATCTAACCAACAAGGACAAGTAGGTTATTTGATTTATATTTTTTCTTAATTAATTCATAATATTTTTCTTTAGATATTTACTATTCCCATAACTGTTCCTGGTTCTAAGCCTGGAGAACAAAGCCAAACTATACAAATTCAAGTAGTTGGGCAAGGTGGTATATCTGGTGATAAACTTTTGCCTGTTTTTGGACCAGTATTACAATTAGCGTATAACCAACAACAAGACAATGGAACCATTCAACTTCAAGTTAGTTATCGCAAATAATAATATGAAAATAGAAGCTGATTTTTTTTCCTGTAAATAATTTAGAGTTGTTAACAACCTAAATGTTCTTTAATGAATTCATGGATAGTATTTTTCTTTGATTTTAAGAATATGTTTTTTAAACAAATTGAAAAACATAGACAAAGTTTTAGTTATTTTACATCACCAATTTTTACTAGAATTGGCCCTTGTTTGTGAATCAATAATTTATGTTTGAATTTAAATTGTTGCTCATCTTCAATTCACTAATTTTAATTTTCTGTCTATTTATATATTTATATTATTTTAGATACAGCAAGAAGGTGATGTTTCGAATGACCAAATACATAATAACAACAATGATTCAATGCAATCGTCAGATTTATTACAAGACGTTCAAGAGGACCAAGTAATTACTTTCAATTTATTAATCCTTTCACTGCTATGGACGTACTAATATGTTCCTTTGTCCATAAAATAAAACGTGTGGGATATCTTCTTGTCAATTATATCAAAAAATACAGTTATAAACAACAAATATATCAGTAAAAAAGTTTCTACATTAATTTTGGTAGGATTGGTACAAATTATTATGATTTCTAGTGATTATTGATTTTACATCTAATTCTAGTATTCAGCAAGTGTCGGCCTGACCATAGTTGCGAACACGGCTAGGGCCCGTCCATTTTTTTTATGGTCTCGTAAATTTATTATTTGCTTATTCGTCCCTGGTCTATATAAGGAGTAGAAACCCTATAAAATATTTATTAAAATACTTAACTTAACGTATTTTTTCTTTACCGGGTTAATAGCCGTCTTGAGAATTTCCCGGGTCAAGAAAAGTTGTTTCAACAAAATGTCACCAAAATTTTTTGGGGCCTTTGTATTTCATTAAACTGATCCATGGGCCTTTGGTGTGCCAAGTTGACACTGTATCACACCTACTAGGCTCTGTATTAGGATATCCTGGTCGTATAATTTTAATTTAAGATGATGTCAGTTCACCAATTTTTAAATTTTTATTATTTACACGGTCATAACTTGCTTGAAAATTAAAATATCATAAAATTACAATACAGAGACTCAAATAATGTTCATCACTTAAAGTATGACTGTAGGTAAATTCACTTTAGTAAAGTAATCAGTGGCTCCAAAGTTATGTGGTCAGACTATTTGAAAACTTTAAGGCCTCAAAATCTTAATTATTTAATATAGAGGTACCCTAATGTACATTTACTCATAATAAATTTATGATATAAATAACATGTGGCCTACCACTGTCCTTAAGAAGAATATTAAAAAATAAAAAGTAAAATTAATTCAGGAAAAATGAGTATTTTGGGGTAAAAACTTAGCATTGAAAGGCTATTAATAATCTTAATTATTAATTTTATGTATTTATTTGATATATGTATATATTAATATGTTAGGATAATATGATACAAGATGTTAAACCAGTAGTTATCGAACAAAGCAGCACAGATAGTAATGGTATGCCATTTCCATTGACAGTAGTGGTAAATCAAGACATGGTTGTGCGGCGTAATCAGCAAGACAACAAAGTAATTGGCGATCAAAAAGATAATCAGGCGGACAAACGATTAAGAATTCAAAATGAACAAGATTCAGGTAAATAGTAAAAATACCTAAAGGTAATTTATTGAACTGCAAATTAACACTTGAATTTATTTGCAGCGAATCAATATGTTATGACTTACCCATCTAATTCAAATAATTCTGTTTCATTGGCTGATTATATATCTATGAATCATGATAATATACCTCTTGGACATTTTTTAAAATTTTCACCTGATAATAATAAAAGAGATAGTATGGAATCATCTGGTAACCAAGATGATGGCACTAATGAAATGGTAGTTTACGAAGACACCAATACTGGGGTAATTATGAATTCTTATTCTCACCTGTACCCATAGACCTTATACCAATAGACAGAGCATGCATGGTCAGCGGGGTTGGGTGGTGAGGTTGTGACAATTTATATTACATATAATATACAGTTTATTGTATCATCTAGTGCTCATGTGAGGTGTACAATATAACCTTGATCAGCACTATCACACGTGGACACCGGAACTACAGCCACGTTCCGTCTGTTAGTATTAGGTCTATGCCTATATCGGTATTAATTTTATTCACTATGTATATTATAGTATATGCTATAGATATAATCATATATTCATTTTGTATTTTGAATAAAATATTTCAAAATAGAAGTGAAACTCCAAATAATAAAACTACAAAAATATACTGGGAAATATTTCTTGTAAAATGAGCAATTAATATTATGTATTAGTTATTATTTTTTTTTGATGTTCTAAACAATATTCATATGGAATTAAGACATTGACCCAAGGTTCCCAACTTTTCTCGGTATGACTCATTTTAAAAATGGTTTAAATTTTGGTGACATACTACTGTTTCTTTTTTTTAAATTAATGATAAATTTTAGTCTCACCGCTTTGTAGTGACAAGTCACTGGTACATTTATGAGCGTCATCAGTAATGATCAATGATAAATCTAAATTAAAATATTAATGTACAGTATAGTTACACAGCAAATAGTTACATATGTATTTTAATTTATACTTGAAATATATCTTTTCTCTTTTGTATACCAATTTTTCAAAATTTAATGCATTCCACTGAAAATATAATCATGATTCAGTTTGGGAACAATTGTAAGTTTGATATTCCTTAATTTTGTTTAAAATAAGGTGAACAATTCTACTACTCAGTGCTTTTTTAAAAATAATTCCAAAAATTCTTGTTTAAACCTATAATGCTTTATACTGGTATGTTAATCCAATTCTTAAGGCCCCTGCAACTGTGTCATTTTTAAGGAGTTGTGTTTAGGCAATTATTTCGTTTTTTGTGATCACTGATCGTCTTTGTGTGCGTAGTAAATGATCATTACACTAATGGTCGCCGCCCGTCGATCGGCTAAATATATTACGCATGCATATGCACATGTTATTAAAATTCATTAGATCAAAATATTCAAAACCAATTTATGGACGTGAAATAGCCTTCGCACTGACAAAAATTAACGTACTTCTAGTGGTTTGATTTAAAAAACGTAAGGATGTTTGAATTGGTAAACAAGTTTACTTTACATCGGTCGGAGCACTTTTTCAATTTTAGCAAATGCTCGACGACAATAAATATTTTACATTTTAAAAAATATGCTCCTACCGATGCAAAGTAGACTTGTTGACCAATCCAAATATCTTTACTTTTTTTAAATCAAACCACTAGAAGTACTTTAATTTTTGTCACTCGCTAAGGTCGCTTTGATGAAAAATTCCTTAACAATAAATTGTTTACATTTTTAGGAAAAGGGTAAAAGAAAAAAAAAATACAAAAAGAAACCACCGGCTGCTCGAAAACCACGACCTGGTCAAATACATATTGCAACTGCCTTAGATGGTACCCTTCTGTTTTGTTGTCCAGAATGTAGCATGGCTTACCCCGATAAAGAAATGCTTGAACAACATTTAGTTGCTCATAAAATAGAAAGAAGATTTATATGTGACCTGTGTGGTGCTGGGCTTAAACGTAAAGAACATCTAGAACGACATAAATTAGGTCATAATCCAGAACGTCCATTTGTTTGTAATGTTTGTTGTAAAGGTAAATATTTGTTTATTATAATCAGTCACTGTTTAATAATACATATTTATAATGTATTATATTAAATATTAAAAATTCTAATAATTTAGGTTTCAAAAGAAAAGAACATTTAAATTTGCATGCTGTAATCCACTCAGGCGTTAAAACTGAAGTATGCCAGGATTGTGGTAAAGGTTTCTATCGGAGAGATCATTTAAGAAAACATACTCAAAGCCACATTACTAAACGTTTAAAAGAAGAACATGCAGCTCTTCAACAAATGGCCGAACAAGTAACAGTGTCAGATCGTCAAAAAATGTCCGTCCCAGAGCTAATTCAAAATCAAAGCCATTCAGGACCAATCATTAACTTGGCTCACCAAGAAATGATAATTGATGCTGTTGCTAGCGGAAGAAACGATAGCCCTTCCCCGCCAAGTGATCATCAAATTGTCATCACCAAAGGCAACCAAAAACTTACTGAACAAGAGTTAATTATACTACAGCAGCAGCAAATTCAGCAACAGCAGCAGCAGCAGCAGCAGCAGATTCAACAGCAACAACAGCAGCAACAGCAGCAGCAGCAGCAACCAAATAGTCCGAATATAGCTCAACAAGAGATGATCATTGAGGCTGTAGGACAACAACATCAAAGTCCATCTCCACCACATGTGGAACACCATCAAGTAGTTATTACTAAGCTAGAACCAATAGACGATTCTAGAGGAGAAAATGAAAGTATTGTTTTGACTCAGTCTGATGCTAGAGAAGCACTTGGTTTACTACACCATCAATCTCAATGACCTATACTTTCAATTGCCAAGGTGACAATTAAACAGAAGCCACCGTAATAATGCAAGTATACTATTGGTAATCTATATTAATTGTTTCCTAAAAGTCGTTCGATCTAAATCAATATTAACATAATATGATACTATTTTTACCAAAAAATAACTTCCACTATTTTTTTTTTTTTTAATAATTATGTAGAAACAGTCGTGCTCAATAATATTGTAGATGATAAAATTTACATGGATGACATTATTTTGCATGAACAGCAAATAATTTTGTGAGATTAGATATTACTAATACAAACATATTTATAATCTCTGACCTTGGAAAATAGATGTCTGCAACAATTATTCATTAACCTAGCCTATTGTTTATTTATATTGAAGCATACATATTTAAGATCCTCAAATTATAATATTTTATTATAACTATAATCATAATTATTGAATTTGTAATATCTTTTGGTTAAATGGAGGATTGTGAGGAGAAAAGACTCATTATTGCTTATTTGAAGTAAATAGGAAAAAACTAAAAGAAACTAATCTCTTGCTCACCCTTCTTAATTGTTGAAGATATACGATTCACCCCATTGACAAAATTTAAACAAAAAATATAGATTAATAAACTGCAATACTAAGAGCAGGATAATAGACAACATATTTTTTATTTTTTTAAATTTTAAAATATTAAGATAGTTTAAAATTATTATATAAAAGCTGTATAGTCTATTTTATTTATAACGAAATTGTATATTTCTAAAATTCATTGTTGTTGATGAAGATATTGTGTAAACGTGTTATTTTTATTTTTTACTAAACATTTTATTGTTTGTTATGTTATTATTAAAATATTTTTGTTTTTAAAGTATAATAATAATATATTTTAGTTAATTAACAAAAGAATAAACATGTAGCAAGATCTACATTTAAATTAAATTATTTATAAAACAATACAATATATTTTTTTAATTTATTGGACAGTTAATGTGTATATTATTTCCTATTAATGCTTGATAGTTTCATTTTTTTTCATGTTTTATTTAATTATGACTTTTTTTAACCACATTCTTTAATAGAAAACCATACATTATCAATACAATTAGTTTTATATTAAATAATTAATTTAAAATGTATTTCATACTATAATTGACCAAAGTTTGGTATATCATATAAATTTTATTACCAAATATAATTTAAAGTTAAGTATATAATTTTTTAATGAATTGTAAATTAACGCTTTTAAAAACATTTAATACATTATCTTTTTTTAAGTAAGCACTGTGATACAAAAAAACTAAATTTAATTTATGTCTATGGCTTTTCTGTAATGTCAATAAGACATCAGATATTAATTATGTGATAAGTTGTAGTTTCCATACATACATATCATATGTATATGTATGTATGTAACTCATGCATATTTATAAACAATGTACACTATGATTTTAGAAATTTAGCAATAATAATTCGATTCAAGGGTAATACAATAACATGTTAGTTTATTTATGTTCATAATAAATTAAGTAATTTTAATGTTATATAAGAAATCCGTTATTTTGTATTAAGATTATTTTTGTTTTTGTTATTTTGTCAATTAAAACGTCTAAACCAAAAAAAAAAATTTAATTCACATGCTACATAATATGTTTAATGTTCTATAATTTTAAATATGAACTACCTATGTGATAAGTTACAGTGTAAATAGAGGTGCATATCATCATCTAGATCTTAAAGTGTTGAAACAAAAATGACAATATTTTTTTTACTTGATATGAATTTTTATACAGCTATTTTTGTTAGCCATATGAATGAGGACAATTTCACCTATATTTTAGTTAAAATTACAGCAAAATTAAATGTTATTAACTAATAATTACTCTCACTTTTATATTATTTATGTTAACATTTATACTTATGTGTAAGGAACGTTTTGTATTGTATAAAATAATACATTAATTTTGTTGGTTGTATGGGCTAGGTTAATTCATATTTATATAATTCAGTTTACATTATAATTTGTCTTAATACTTTTGGTTAAACGGTTTTAAATAATACATGCATTTATTATCAATGATTAACAACATTTTTTTCTTTGTTTTAGTTTTACTTATAAAAATAAATGCATGTGATTTGTGTATTTATTGATGGTTTACTTAAGGTAACATGTGTTTCCTTAATTCCTTATATTCCTACAAATTTATTTTCAAAAATATCTGGTTTTCTAATATTATTTATTAGTTTATTAGGTACCTTACATATTATGGTAGTCATTTTATATTTATGTTAATCTGGTCCCAGATATGATGTTTCAAAGAGATAACATTTTAAGATTTGTTTTTTTTTTATCAAATTTTGATGAATTAAAATTTCATCCCAATATGTGTTGTGTTTGCAATTTTTAAATCAAATTTTCTTTGCCTTAATTTTCATTAAAATATGAATATTACCTATGTTTTGTTTAATTTTGATTTCAAGGATAAACAACATTATACATATTTATGAAATTCTAACCTATAGCTTACTTTTGTGGTTTGTTACGATGTCTTGAACCCTTTATTTTAAATGTTTATGTCTAGTAATAAGAGAAACAATAACAAATATTAAAATTGTTTATAATCTGCATCGAAGTCATTTTCGGATTTATCTTCTGCTAGTAAGCAAAATCACTCGACAGAGTTGCAAATGGTCTGTATAATTCGTATATAAAAAATCCATACAATTTTTTAGTACCTAAGTAGTATGCGTCTAACTCTCCCCCAGCGGTGTCTGTTGTCTGACCGCGTATAAGTGTAGGTATGTATTTGGTTAGGTTATTCGCGATAACCATCGCATCTTATATTATCTATTTCGATTACTAACACTTTACTAAACATCCCCGTTCTGCTTCGACGTTTCGAACCCAAACGTAGGGTGGTCTGTGTCTTATCACGGGCCTTTGGTGCATCAAACAATAATTCGGACACTAGACACTTGTTAAAAATATCGCAGATTCACAGAGGCCACGGCCCCGCGTATTCTTGAAAATCAAAAGAATCGTTAGCAATCTTGTAGATTGTTTTTTAGCCGTAGAAATTAACTCCAAGTCATGCGGGCTCCTATGACGCGAGAGCCTTTTACAAGTTAATTGATGAAATAAAAATTATAGCTAAGAATAATGGTTTAAGATTTTAGATATTTTAGAGAGTTTCGAAAATATTAGTGGACATTTTTACGTAGGTACATTATTATATATTTTATACGCAATGCCATTTTAAATTATAAGTAATAATGTAATGTATATATATTATATACCTATTAAGCTGTTGTCTATTTATACTGCATCATAAATAAATACAAAAGAATAGTATAGGACATAGCCACATAACAGGTAATAGAGCAATTATGAATATAAACAAGGCTGACCTTAGAATTATTTTGGAAATCCATGTTTTAAATAATTCAGTGCTCACATTATAAAGAAATAAAGTATATCATCTATGAAACAGGTGGTGTCACGGCCGCTTCTTGAATATATGATGCAATAATATAACCATTTAGGTACTTATAGTAACGTATAGTCATAGTACTACAGTACTTTGTGTCTTATAGTATACTTTTTTTATGCTTAATAGTTAAACTTTGTCAAGGAGATATGGCAGTTACATAGTAATGTAGCCTGGCAGACAACCTCCGTTTAAAATAATTTATTGGATCATTGACAACACGTCCATTAATTATTAGTTATTACAGTTATCTACTCAACCACGCGAAGTACATCCGACTCCAGCTGTTACATACGGGCCACTTACTTGATTTTAATTTTTATCACACATTTTAGTATTTTACTCGTGTTAATTTATTTTCTATACATTCTCCTGCAGCGATTGACCATTCAATAACCGCTCATTAATGGCATTTTAATAGTTATCTTAACTATTTTTTTGTTGGGCTTAAAAATCAGAATAAACTACAGTGTCCGGTTTCTACTAAAAGATAGTTTCATACCTTTAAGTACTATAATTGTTTTGATTTTTAAAATGCATTTTTACTTTTTGGATTTTTGGTGCCTTAAACATATTATAGCCGGATCCCGGAATCGATACAGTGACAACGGATATTGTTAAATTTAATTACTTGCACCATAACAGACCTACGTGAAGCTAGCACTACAAAGTTAGCACAACAACCTAAAAC
>PVMI01056526.1:0-17694 GCA_008528875.1 Aulacorthum solani | reverse complement strand
TGAATGTTACATCAATAACTTGTTATAGAATTCGGTTTAATAGTGTTGAAATTACACCATAACCATAATATGAGTTCAAATCGATGGGAAAATTGGCTAGGTATATGCTTATAATTTGTAATTAAAGATTTGATTTAATATTTGAAAAATATTTCCTTTGTAAACTATATACATTATACATATTAAGTACTTAGTGGCTTAGTGTATACACTCAGGATCCTATTTATATTGAATATTATTATGTCAAGTCTATATGACGTATATTGGTATTTTATTATACTAGTTAATATTTTTCACTGGCGCAATAGTCATGATAGTCGTATATATTGGGTACCTTACTAACATAAAACTACACAGAGTGTATACGACTACACAAAATATAATATACTAATGTTTGTAAAAGGAAAATCTATTCATATAATGAATAATACTCACGCTCGTGTCTCGACGTGACGGTAAATTATCGTTAAACTCGCGGCGAAGCGTCGTCGTGCTATATAGATAGGCTGCAGGGTAGGTATGGGTGAGCAGCAGGTAGGTTTACTTAAACAAAATATAATATCATATTTTATGGGCCGTTTGCGAGCGTGGTCGTAAAATCTATAGCACCGAAAGTTGGACAAAAAAAAATACGAAACGAAACTCGCGAAACGTAAAAACCGAACAAACCACCGCGATAAACGGACGGGGCAGAGGGCGCGCGGGGAACGGAAAGGAAAATCGTCCGGCCAATGGCTGCGCTCGGGAAATCGGCCATTTTCCAGGAGCGGCCAGGATCGACCATTGGAGGACGAGCTGTTTCGTGGGGGGCCACCAATATTGTGTAGTACTGTAATAACAACGAAAATAATGGTACGTACCGCCGCCAGGAAATCGGTCACGCCGAAAAGCGAAACGATTTCGGTTTTCATAATATTATATAGGTAGGTGCAATGTGATATAATCTAATGGAACAAACTACGCGGAACGTTGGCGGCGTGGAAACACACTAACAACGGGTTTTAGTGTTCAGATGACTGTTTTGTTTTTTTTTTACTTTGCTTTCTCGTATCGCTCCGATTTTACATCGATATAAAATAACAATATTATATGATTTTTTTTTCTTTTTGAGATTCTAGCATAAAATTATTATATCAACAATTACCATAATACATGATTTTGGTGCAGTAATTACTATACGATTTGTGCGTGAACGTTTTTTATTTGCGGCCGTATAATACCTACACGATTTTGAATTCACATTTAGCGGCGTTTGGCGTAGGCGTGGTAACTGTGCCATGCAATTAGTACGGATTTTTTTCAATAATAACATATTATTATTACTTATTGACGATAAAGTGTAACAATATTCATTGAACAATATAGATTCTCCATATTATTAGTTTAGAAAAAATATAAAATCATTCAACTGTAAATAAACATAGCGAAGAGAAGCTTGCAGGGTGGCTGTTATTATCGAGCCACTGATATTAGTTACGATTATTCTGAATCTTTCTAAAGGCAATATTGAAAACGAAACAATTTATATGGTCGATAAAATCAGGCATTTTTTTTATATTTAAAGGCTGATTAAATTGTCCTCACTGTTATGAACTAATGTAAAATATAATAATTTTAGTGCATCATATGAAAGTCTCTTATTTACACTCACGTTTCAAAAAGTGTCGAAAATCTAGTTTTGATACAATCCTATAATTAATATTTTATACACGTGAATTAAAATTTACTTTCGACTTTCGAGTCAAAAATGATAGGAAGATCCTTTATTTCCTTTTCTATTGCTATATTTTGTTTTGTTTATAACATGGTCATGATGAGTAGTATTTTTCTTCCTAAAAAAGTGATATTACAAAAATAGTATACTGTTAAGTACATTTCTATTTATATTCAATAGTATCCCATTATTCTTACACCAATCAATAAAAATGCTTAAATTTTTCAGTCGGTATTGCGCTTTATAAGATAATGACAATAGTTTATGATATAATAAAGTACATGTGATGTTTTTGGTAAAAAATATTTCAAAATATATTGTGTAAGTATACCGTATTTACTTATAATTGAAAAATAAATTACTAATAGTAATGAAAATAAATTATAAAATATCCTTAGAAATAGTTTCTGCTGACACACCGTTTCCGTTGAAAAACATTTATCATTGAGTTCAAATTTAACACATTCATTACACTATTACAGTGACATACTCAATAACGAGATACACCCGACGCATTCTATACAGAAGTGAGAATTCCCCAGTTTTTTGTAGTCTCCGCATAATAAAAGTTTGTTATAAAAATAGTCTAAATGCCTCATCAATTTATTATTTATCAAGTTATTGACCGCTGATTTAACCACATCACATCGTGCCGTCTACAAAGTATTATAAAATATGATAATATATCAATGAGATTACAATAACTGTCTTTTATAGGAGATCATAAATTATTACAAAACTACCATTTAAAATAAATTTGAAAATCACAAATAATAATGCCATTGCAAAATTAACACAACATATTAATAGTTCAAAAAAATTTCATATTTGCTACAAGTATTAAATGATTAAATGAGTGTGCAATCATAAATGTTTCAACCCATGCCATTGTCCATAGTAGGTTTTTAAATTATTGATGTCGTGGTATTTTTAAGACAAATAATTTAAATATAAGTAGGTATTAACACACTTACTTGGATTAAATAGATACGCGTACTTTACTTTAGATTTATACTTTTAAAACCACATTGCATAGGTACATAAATATATTTGGTAGACTGCAGTTGGTCATGAAATTGTCCTATCATAGACCTTTTGGATTAAACTACAAGTATAAAACAATAATATTTGTAACGAATTTAGTAACTCTTTAGTGCAATACTTAAATGCGTTTAGTTTTAGTGAGATAACATCAAATAACTGAATTAATTTAATATAATCGATGGTGATTACGACATTCTAGACTGACCCATGAACAAACCTATGACCAACAGGTCACAAAATCACGATTCCTTCAATAACTCTTAACACAAGCGTTAATGTACCTGTTTATTTAGATATAATGAAATTGGTTTTACAACAGTACAAACATAAACACAACAACCACACAATATTGGTCCAATTAATGCAATTCATACATCGAAAAAAAAAAGAAAAAATCAAGCTATTTGTAAAAAATCAATGTGTATATGTATTGTATCCAGATACATATACACATTGTTTACATTGTGCAGCAGTATAAGCATATGTCTAGACACCTAAGTACATACAGGCGGTAACGTTTTATGGTAACACACGGCTTAGTACTCGACTCAACTAGAGTGACCCATAAATATTTTGACAGTGCTCAAACCTTGATCCATTTAACGAGTGCCACACTGAGATTTCTGTTTTTGTGATATCGAAACATTCGTTTACAGTCTGGATAAGGTGCGCAAATCAATAGAGCTGTTTCAAGTATTAAGTGCACCGAAATTTTATACGTGTGCCTATACATACATAGGTATGCAGTGGGTGGTAGATACCCACTAACGTTAGGTTAAACCTAGGTCGTCGGGTGTTCACCTCTCGACGATTAAGTAACTTGAAAATCCGGAACACAATTATAACAACTGGTTCAATAATTGATACGTCGACGTATCTTTCCAAAAAAATAAATAATAATAAATAAAAAACATTTGGTTTTAGAAATACGAGACTATAAGGTAAACTATATTATATCATTGGAAAACAAATTAAGTAGTATTTCATTTGAAAAAAAATTATTTTTAGGATCCTACTCTAACTTAAAATTTAAGTAGGTTGATTATGTTAGGTTACTCCGAGTAGGTTTCAAAGTGATTCGACTATAGGTCACCATGATAGGTAGTAATTAGTAACTAGTAATAATTAGTAGGTATGGAGTAGGTAACGCTTAAACGTGATTTTTTATTATCTCACTACTATTCACTATACACCATACACTATACAGTCGATATTATCGATAAATTTATGTGTTTTTGAAAATAATCATCTTGCATAACTTGAAGTAATATGAACAAAATATAATATAAACAATTTTTAATTTTTAATTTTTAAGTTTTTTACTCTTTAAAACCACAACATGCACTGTTAATATCATTTTTAAGCATAACAACTGATTTACTACCTGCTGAACTATAATGTTCCTATAATAACTAGTTCAAAATTTGATTTGTACCTATCTATCTGCTTAGGAATTTGATATTAAAATTTTGTACGATGTTATTTAGAACAATTAAAAAATTAGTACGATAAAATGTCAAAATTGACCTAAAAAAGTTTTCAAAAACAGATAATTGCCGGTGATATGATAGGTACTGAAATTGATACAGAACGCTATACAACATACACCGTATTGGTTAAATGCACTTAACTGTAACATAGGTTCTCATTTCATTACCGTCGACTAAAATCTGGTCGAAATGATTAATCTCAATCCAACCGAAGCGAATACGACGCCGCACAATAGGTATATCCTACCTACCCATAATAATGTCGGTTTGTATATATTTTATATGACAGTATGACACCACCGCTGCGTATAATTTACGTCACCTTTATTAAAACCAATAAAACATTATAATATCGTTTACTATTGCACGGTGCACCTTATTTAGGTACCTGTAATACACTAATACGAGTGTGCGAGTAAAAAATTAATAACGTTTTGACGGCGACCACAAAATCAACTGTGGGCCAGAGGTCACGAGTGCACATAATATCATTCATCAAAAAATATTATTATAGATAACCTAAGCCACGTGCACGTCGATTTGTGAAACTAGCTCTAGTATTTTCCTAAGGCTGAAGTCTCACTATTTTTATATAAATATTGTGATCCCATACATTGTACTTATTATAGTAGTTATTTAAAACAATATTAAATACTTTGTAGGTAATCCGTGATTTGTTTTAAGAATATACCTAACAAGTAATTGAGTGTAAATAGTGTTGTATTTAACAAACAATACACCTTTTTGGGCTTACATTTTTTGTTGGGCCTGTTTAAACTTTTTTTTAATCTAGCCCTTATCGGAAAAAAATTTTTTATAAAGAATTGTTAATAATTACACTAGTTAAAATTGATGATCCATTTTGACAAATTTGTTTGGTAAAATATCAACATATACAATATTTAATAAATCCCTTTCATACGTAATATGGATGAGTTAGTAAACCTATATGGTATACAAGTCGTTAAAATAAAATTTATATTTGTCATGTATTTTTTTTTTAAACTTGATAAGTGATAACTCTAAATTCTCAAATTTGGAATTGATTTTAGATTTTTAAAATCAATATTAAGTATGGAGACTTAAAAAATATATATAAAAAAAATATTTTGTACCNNAGTTAACTTTGAAGTAAAAATCAACAATGGTCATGACCACTGTGTTCATGTGTTTGGTGGGTTTTCAATGAAGCATAGCTAGGTATGTGAGAATTAAAAAATTTTACTGCGACTACGACGTCACTGTAATACATACGTCACGTGATCGATTACAACAATCGAGTTACTTACTCGGCTTACTCCTACAGACTTAGAACAAATTAACTTGGCCGAAAATACATAGGTACGTTTTAAATGAATCTAGGAAAAAAACAAGGTAAAAAACGTCAAATGTGTTTTACATAAAAATCACAAACATCAGTTTTAAGTAAATTATCAAGTTATAATCAAATTAAAAAAACAAAAATGTAAATAGGTAGGTAAATAATAATAATAATTCATGAATATCGTAAATAGTAGCGTTTCCCAAACTGTGATCCGCACGTATAGCGGAGGGGGTCCTGGAACGTAAATTAAAAATATGTGAATAAACGATAGTATAGAGTATATACTATAGCTGTTAAAAAAAGTTTGTATGTCTAACCCAACTAAATATATTATTTAATATCAATAATATCTCATATATTATCGGCAATAAAACTAAAAATTATTTGTTGATAGGTATTATAATATAATATAAATATGCTGAAATTAATTACAACCGTTGTTCTTGTGTACCTATAATAACCTACCTTTAAAATTATAATTTTATCGTTTTTTTTTTACCTTGTCGTTTTAAATATAATATGAAAAACTTTCCATGATTTAGCATCGTACAGGATCATACATTATATGTAATACAATATACTTACATAAAACGTATATTGTATATTTCTTTATGTGCATGACGTATGTTACGATCTGTACGCATTTCCAAAATGTACTGTAGTGTATAGTACCATCCAAAGAATACAGCTGATTGTGTGTCATTTATATATTGTTCTGTCGCTATAACAAATATATAATAATTAAAGATACGTCGAGTTATAGGTAATCCATTATTCTAACTATCTACCCTAATTTTCAGTCAATTTGTGCCACTTTGTTTACAGTTCAAAATAAAATTTGTAAAGTTTAAAACAGTTTAATTAAAAGTAAATAAATATATAGTAAATCAAATTGTTTACATATTGCTGTATCGTTATTATAGGGTTTCCTACTATTTATTTTCTTCAATTGCGTATAGTACGGGTAAGTTTATCGTTAATTGTTAATTTCGTACAATCTTTTCAAGGTAGTTGTTCTTAAGTATAGACTTCCAATTGTTTACAGTGTATTTATCTGTGAGTTAACCGCATTTTTATAAACAGTAGAATACATAAAACATAATTCGTAGGTAGCTGCTTGGTGAAGGCGAAAACACAAGTCAGATTCGACGATGTTTTAATAATAATTTAATCTCTGTTGAAACCATTCATTGCTAAGAGTGATCTCCCGGTGAGCGATTTCTGAGTTCATTTAACAAGCTCGTGTGTTTTTATTATAATTGATTATTGATTCTTAAAAAGTTTCTTACACATTAATAATTATTAACGACGTTATGTTCATATCATTTTCCTCCTAAATATAATAATATGTTTCGATTATTGACTCGACCATTAATTATAACTTAGTATTTTAAACTTGAGTACCCAACATGTGTGGTGAACATTAATTCAATATAAATCAGAAGAAATGATCTGCCGAGCACCCGAGTAGTTGTTTGTTCGGCCTGCTACGGTTTAAAATTTTTAACGTCAAAAATAAAAATGAATTGTGGTATATATAGCGTACCTGTGTTCGATTAAATGTGATACGTAATCACGGTGATCAGTATGATAAATATTTGTTTTAACCACGTTCTGTAATGTATTATTCATAAAACTAATGAAAAGAGTCGTCAGTTAATTTTTTTTTCTTATGCAAACGACCTCGTGCCTCGCGAGCTGTTGAACCCCCTTTTACCTAACCAATTAATTATTTACGAATTGCATAAACCAACCGAACAATCGAAAACACATTATACATATGATTATGTATAGGTACAGTGTTATAAATTATTGTTATTTTCACAACCATCGCAATAGTATTTATTTTATTCGTGGAATAATTAATGTAGGTACACGATTGTGTGGAATTATAAATTATATGATTCAGTTTCCCCGACTTGCATATATTATATATAGGTACCGACTTTAGGATGTATATGCAGCCTACTAATTTGCCTAGATTTTAAGTTACATAATTTATATTATTATCGATTATTCTTTGTACAATTTTTAAATTTTTTTCATCTAGGTAATTTGTAAGATTGTACACTTTACAAATTGCCATGTTTGTATTTTTAATGTGAGTACATATACCTAACCACCCCATATGAGCAAAATGATTGTAGTTTATTATATATACATTAGGTACAAATTTTTAGAATAGAAATAACGAATTAAAGTTTTAATGAGCAGATATTTATAGATGCGTAATGAAATCAAATTATTCAAGGCACTATTACTTTACTCTCTGAGCCTCTGCTGCGACACTCAACTACACTTATAATGCTATAAATAATCAAACTTTTGTCGTTCAGAAGTCATACGGATACGGCTCATTACTTGCTACAAAGGTAGAACATAATGAACAGCCTACATAGGGCTCTGGATATTATTCTTACCCTTATTTGATAAAAAAATCATTTTAATCTAATACTAAAAAATAACAGAGTAAAATAGATTCTTCTGACAACAAATGCGGAAATGACGTCCTTTCAATAATAACATCTATAATAGGGCGAGAACGCGTGTAATTTCTTTAACAATTTACTGTGCACAAAAATATCGTGAAAAAATTACATGCATAAATAAATGCGCATAATATGCGAGCGGCCCTTGTGTTAAAGGTGGCCGCCGTGCGTTACGCAATGAGGTTATAGCAATAGGTTTCTACAATTCATTATATTTTTATTTTATTTTATTTTCATTCGTTTTATTGTTATACTCATTTTATGTGCGTGCCCGCGACTGTTTACATAAATAATTACGATCATTGTTGTGTACCTATATCATAAGCTCAGCAAAACGCGGTCAGGGTGAAGGAAAAAAAACCTGAGCAGGCAGCACGTGGAATTTTATATGCCTACCTCACAATATTCATCAGGGTTATACGATGCTCGCGTAGAGGAAGTCACGAGGATAAATAATAATTTTAATAGAGATCGTAAGATTAGCTTGTAAAAGAACCACCCTAGCATCAGATTAGGCACTTTAATAATCCATATAGATAGGATTCAAAATGATTACCCGATTTCAAATGCTTACATATTTTTAGTTTTTAGATTAGAGCTCTAGGTCCAAGCTTTATTATTAGTAATCTATTGTTATAAATCAAACTAAGAAAGTAATATTTCAAATTTATTCAATGGTATAAAAAAATATTATAAATATTAAATGTGGCTTCCCTCAGTTACACGAACAACATCTAGTTGGAACTCAAATTCATTATATACATATCAGTCCTAATTTTTTAGCTCCCGTGTGGAGAGTAAAATCAAGTGACCTTGGAAACTATTTGTAAATCATCAAATAATTCATATTAAATAAATCTGTGGGCGCACACGATCATGGCAATATTCGATTGATTTTGTTATGATCAAAACCCCCAAAACTGTATAGACCGATGGTAGATTCGGCGCATTAATGGACGTGACCAAAACTGGTGTGTTCGTTGTGTCGGTATTTCATATTTAAGACTAGCCAAACGTTTCATTTTAAACATTGGACTATAAAATAATAACATATAAGTGTTCGCATATCTCCACAGTTTATCGGTTTTGCATCGATCACCGCAATTGCCGCCGGTAGACGCACAGTATTATGTACACAATGGGGTCCGTCGGCGGGTAGTAGTAATAATAATAATAAGTGAGAGGGAAATGCTTTTACCGAACTAAATATCTTTCGTTCCGTTTGCATGTAAATTATAAACATCTGGTCCGTGGTCGAACAATATACGTACGCAGTGCGCATACAGCTAGGTAGGTTTTGCGCTTTTACTTTTACCTTCGTATACGAATAGTTTGTCGTTAATAAACTGCGCTCTCGCGTGTGTGCGTTTTTCACGATACTGGGCTAGTGTGCCGAGTTATCCGACCGACGTAGATTAAGCGCCACGACCACTGTCATTACCGCATCGCTGTTTGATCGAAGTTTGATTTTGACAATGTTTTTCATTAGTGTCACTGCTGAGAACATAACTTGCATACATCGTATGATAAAGGATGATTCCTCATTATATATTATCAATTTTAAAGAGTCCCATCGCAGCAAATTAATTTAACACATATTACACAAATATTATTTGCGATTTCATAATCTGAAGCACTTTTTTATGTTTGTTATGTACCCACGATGTTTATAAACATTAAATTGAACTAATAGTTTTTTTTCAATTAGAGTTAACCGTTTTGATAAATATCGAGAGGAAACATTTGCAATTTCGTGGCATAACCCGCTTTGCTACTTCACTCATAACATAATGTACACGTTAATTTATGCTAATTTATAATTCTAAAAAAAAAACTATTCAATATATTTATTTGCATTAAATTTTTAGAAAAAATGTCTGGTTTAAATTATGAAATTGAGTGAATAGCTTAATAATCAAAAGTTGATAGTGAGATTGCAACATAAATATGTAATCAACCAGGTCAGTATAAAAGAAATCAATGTGTCAAAGAATGTATCTTAAATTATTTAAAACTGCTTAATTAGTACTGTACGATTTTTGAACTGAAGCTTAAAATTATGTTGGATTATTGGTTCAGTATGTGACTAGTATGAATCAGTCTTAATTAATTATATTAGTATACTACATAACAAAAACATTTTTTTTGTTTTTATATAATTGTGCATGCTTATATTTATTATTTTCATTAGAATTGGTCTCCCAGTTATTTTGATGCAACATACACTCTGTAACTTATTTTTTTTACATTTTTGTTAGAGTTTGGTCCTAAGAAATCTGAATTTGCCATTTCCCATTTGAATATAGGTATTATGTATAAATATTGAGAACTTGAGATAAGTTTTTATAGTTTCTGGTTGTAAACTATATTGTAAATCTTTTGACTGCATACACATATACAAATATATATATATAAAATATATTTACTTCACATATTTCACAAATATTATTGAAATTTAATAAATACTATGGTTGTTTGAACCTTTTTAAAACTGGTTGAAGCTATAAGTAAATCATCAAAAATAAATAGGTAAAATAATATGCGATTAATTATTTTTACCTATACGATATCATGATCGTTATGACTGTCTCGAACGTAGGTATTGACGTATTGTATTACCGGTACCCGCAATCACCACACTTAAGTATTTGTCGTTATAATTGTATAGACTCTAGATAATATGTCCGTCTCGCCAAAGCGTGACATTGATGAGTTGATGACTGTACAGGTTCATTACATGGCGATCTGTTCGAACAATATTCATCGGTTGATAATACAGAGGTCTTTTTTCGGGTTGACAATCGAATTGGAACAATTTCGAAACCGTCTATCGCCGCAGCTATACACTCGTTTTATTATAGAGCCGAAAACATATCAGACGAGATCGC
Source organism: Aulacorthum solani (assembly GCA_008528875.1). Classification (NCBI taxonomy): domain Eukaryota; kingdom Metazoa; phylum Arthropoda; class Insecta; order Hemiptera; family Aphididae; genus Aulacorthum; species Aulacorthum solani. The sequence goes on along the minus strand of PVMI01056526.1, from coordinate 6,745 downwards.
GGGCCAGAATTCGATCGAATAACCCCTCCGGGTGTCCAACTTGATATTTATGCTCTGACCAGTAATTTACTTTCCGTTTCATTAATTTCCTGTTTGTACAAACCGATGTAAACGCTATTTAATCTATGGCGGGATAATGCAGGAGAAACATAATATCAGACTGGTAAGAATAATAAAGAACACAAAATTACCTTAACTTAGTAACATTTTTTAATATTTTGAAGTGAAATAAAATCCTCATTTTAAATAAACCATGAGGCATTCATAGGAAGAAATTTTAAAATACTAGATCCCCACCCAATAATTGTGCCATGTTTACCCCAAAAGAACTGAGATGGATATAAAAAGAGTAAACTATAAGAGCCAAAGCATTTTCCCTTAAATTCTATAAAAACGATACATTTTATATTTAAAATAACAAACAATTTTGAATTTTAAAAAAAAATTATAACATAATTACGTTATTTATATTGAGCGTTTTTTCAGGTTTATATTAGTTATCTTACAAAAATGTATATATTTTTTGTTTGTGCTTATCACTTAAAAGATTTTTTTTTACTAAACATAAAAACCTGACAATAACTTATATTTTATAAAAAAATTATAGTGTTTTACATACATATATAAAGACAAGATTAGTAGGTTCAAATTTCATTTTAAAAATTACATTTAAAAAAAAAAAATTATTAATTAATGATTGCAGTAGGATCCTAGCTGAGAATATCGTACAGATGTGTGGAGCAGAAGGTTCCCTTAAAAGATTAATTTTATATATGAAGATGATGTGTATATTTTTATGACCCCTTTTTTAATTTCCACATCTTTCTCAGAATACAAGTACCTACCTATTTTATATAAGTACTAACAGCCGAATATTTATATACATGTTGTTAAATCATTTATTGATGGCTTTAACCACGTTTTTTTTAAAATAAAAATTGCACCCAGCATGCCGAATAATCATTGTTTGTTGTTAATTTAAAAGCAAGGTCATCGCTCCAAATTTTCGATATATTTTTAATTTTAATTTAAAAAAATCTTTTAGCTTGTTTCATTACCTGCAATAAGGAAGATTTATAATTCGACCGCTATAAATATACTAATTATGATGTTTCGATTTTTATTCGTCTGTTTATCAACGCATTAATCTTGTTTTTATTTCATTTGTAACTCCTGGTATATTAATTTTCTTTGTAGGTTTGCTGTGTGATGCTGATCGGGGGAAGGGAGGCTGCAAATTAAATATTAATGTTAAGTTAGTGTCTAATTATCATTTTTGTGTAGACTTAATGTGTTCAGAAACACGTTTTTTCGCGTAAAAACAACTAAGAAGTGATAACAAATTTTGATATGGTGAATAATTGTCAATAGATCGGTTTAGTATTAATTATTTTATTCATGTAAATCTTAACACACGAATTATGACCGATTTTCATACATTCATACATTTTAATGTCATAATATTAGAATAATATAGTTTATAATAGTGCGTACTATGCAATATACATTAAATATTTCATGTTTCAGGAAATAAACACTTTTTAATTATTTTAATCGGAGGGAAAATAAACATAATAGAGAAAAAAAAGTTTTAATCTCTACTTAAATTAATGGAAATCTCGAAGTACATTATTTAAATTGAACCTGTGTGAATAACTAATGAAGGCCATTATATTATTATAAATCAATGTTATGATAAAGATTGTAAAAAATAAAATACACAAATATGTATTTCGGGCATAAAGCATATTTTATTGCTTTGTAGCGATTTGACTTTTTGTGTTTGTTTAATATTTACACAACTAAATAAAATACCGGTTATTCGGTTCGGTTTTAAGTAATTTTAATGCTTAAATATGTCTCACACTAGATTATGTGGAGTGTGTTTCTTTTTTACTCTAGGTCTGTTAAATAAATAATAATCATTGCACGAAATATAATTATCAAATAAACGAGTTTATAAAAAAAAAACATTGAACCGCTTAGAAAAGATTTTTGTTAAATTTGTATTTTATTTATAATACCTACATTTTAGTAATTATTTCATAAATACATTATAACTGTACAATCGTATTAAAAAAAACCTCAGGAATTTATGCATGGACGGTATTAAGGAATCCTGAGTTCAGTTAATACAGTAATCTGACATTCTCTATCAATCAACATAAGACATTTTACATTTCAGCAGAATCATATTTGTGTTAGATTGAATGCTTGAGTCAATTTATAGAAACGTAACAAATTTAAAAGTGCTTAAAAGAACATTAGCTGTGTTTGTTGGTTAGGTTTTTAAGATATTTTAATTTTTTACTCAAGAAAAAATCAAAAAATGACTATTTAATTGTAGTATTTTTTTTTCAACAAACATATAATTGTTAATTGATTATTATCAAAGCTTTTGCAGCTTTTCTACTCTCTAAAAAATGTACCTCAACAAAAATAATATCTTAACCCTTTGGTCGCAAACCTAACTTATAAAACTTAAGTACATGAAATTCATTTTAAACGTTAGTTCACATTACTCGCAATTTTTTTAGTACCTATACATTTTTTTTATCATTAATTGTTAGATTATACAAGAAATGGAGTATAATTTTTTATTAATTATTGTTAAACAAGATTATATTATTATGTATATTTAAAACATCAAACTCCTACACTTTATTTCAAAACCGTTTATATCGTGTGACACTTGACAAGGTAAATAGGTTTTTTTTGTAGGTAGAACTTATCATTAATACATAATATATTATGCGAGTGTGTGCTCCGAGAATATAATGTATGTCTCATACAATTTCGGCAACTCGTGTCCGGTATCTCAAGACCAACAATGTGATTTACATGAATAAAAATATCTGCTTTTTATGAATAATATATATACATCGTAATTTATTATATGTATACAATGTGGTGGCCAGTGGGGATTTGAGAATGGATATGGAAACTTCAACCAAAATTTGAGTAAACTGTATATGTAATGGGATAATGTTCAAGACCAAGTGCTTAAATACCTTATAAATTTTAAATATACAATAATACAATATTATATTATACTATTATACAGTGTAAAATACACCTACCTTTTCGATGCATAATTTTATTGAAAGTACCCATCAGCTGAGTAATAGAGGATAACGTATATACAGGGTGATTCTTTCGATTGCTAGGTATGTAGTATTCGAACAGTAAATTTGTAACAGTACATTTTTTGTTATTTTTGTCTCCACAGTTATAATTTTGAAGGATGTTTTTTATTTATGAAAACATAATATTATATTTTTAATATTTTTAATATTTTTTTTCCTGATCAAAATATTTGTCAGTAATTTTTTAAAGGTATGCATAAAAGTCGAAAATTATATTTATTTGCAGAATTTTAAGTTTATATGAGCAAGACAAATGGATAGGCAATCCGATTTTTATGCTTCGAAATCCTCAGAAAAATATTCTACTTACGATATAATAAACAAATTATTTAAAAAATGAATGATAGTAAATAATGACGATATGACAGTTTTGCAAAATATCGCATATAATAAAGTAATGCCACATTAAATTTTAATGTGTAAAAACAAAAAATATTTTCCCAAACACGATGTAAATGTACAACAATAAACAACCACAGTTCAGCGACTGGGGAAAATTCACCTCGCGTACACGATCTGTGAGGAAATTCGATGGGATTACCGAAATATCGTGCGACCCGGAGCTGTTGACCTTGTCCTAAACGCGTGTCGAATTGTAGGAATGCCGGATTATGCGCTGGCGAATTCACTTGGACGCTCGTCGTTTACCATTTTTGAATCGGTCCCCTACACAGCCATGACGAGTTGCTTTAAAGATTATAATACTTCGTCTTTATGTAAAATAGTAATGCGACTGTGGTTGTGGGTGGTTACCTCCGTGTTGAATAATATTATTGTTGTTTTGATCGCGGTGTAGTTTGCCGGGAAACGGTGCACACCGTTCTGCCGCCTGAAATTCTTTGCTACGTATAGGTATAGGTTCATGCCCACATTACATTATTATATTTTTATTATCGGGGATGGTCGTCTACGATACCGGAACGCCGTTTCCTGTCCAAACCCGTCATTTTTTGTCGCGACTGTTTTTTTCTGTACATATTTTTTTATTTGCACCGTCCGTCGAATATTATGTCATTGTTATACAGGGTGTGAACACTATTTTTTCATCGTTAACACATGCCAGCTTATTGACCTCAACTTTGAAACGTGACTAAGGCATTTCTATCTGTCTGAATATCTACTTTTTAGGATTCACTTTTAAAATATTACATAATTTATTATTTGAAATTAACTATGAACCTATATTTAATATTGAATTACCAGTAACGAGGAAAGAGTGACCTATTCTGACTCTGGTGATCATAAGTGTAATTATTAAAATTATTATTATATTTCGAGCGTTCAGCAGCCGGGAATTATAGTGGTACGACCAAAACCAATTAAGTCGACGACGACGACAACCGTATACACTACCGTGCGTAGTATGATATACCGCTATAACGTGACCACTGGTTTTCGGCACTCGTATATATTACTATCATGGTGGGTGGCACTGGTCAAAGGTGGGAACTCACGCGACAGACGCAAAAACCGGTAGCCGACGCGAGACAATGCCATTGACAAAATATTACTTTGTACAATCCAAGTCGGTCGGTGGTTAGGCGATTTCGGACAATTCGAAAGATTTACGGCGGCTCGTTTTTTAATCCCGACCACTATTAAATTGTTGCATGACTGTACGCATAAACACTCTAATTAACGCCTCAACGACAGCGCCATTCGTTATGAACTCAATTGTGTAGTAATAAGTGAAATGAACGTATAGATACTGAAACTAGTTACAATACGAATCGAATTTAACTTTTCACTCCGAGTGCGATTGTGCGTGCGTACCCTGCAGTGCATACCTATTTTAATTCGCGGCGAACATAAACTTCAACTCACTAGCAGTGAGCGATGAAAAACTATGCGATTATAAGTTAGGTATATAAATGTTTAATAATACCCGGTCATTGCGTTCAAAACATATAAATGCATCTTTTGACGAGAAAATGTGCAATACTATACAAACACGCTGTATACGTTCTTGTATCTATATGAAATTAGAATATTAATCAAACGAATAATTTATATAGTAATAATATTTACAAACTACATTTAGCAACTGCAATATATTACCATGTAGGTAATCATGATGGATTTTATGACTCTGGTAGATCGAGTCACTCACGCGTGGTCGTAAACTCGCTTATGAACCATCATAATATAGTTAGGTGTATACGTGGTTTATGATTATAGCTGGTTTTTGTGACTTTTTATTAGGTTATAAGTAAATGTCATGACTCATGATGATTTTAAGTTCTAATGACAAAACTCGATTATACGCAACGCGTGTCCTGACCTAGGATAACATTTGTTTTCATCAACTTTTAGTACATTGTTATTCAACCTACCTAAATAATATTTTAACGTATGCTTCGTTACAACTGTATAACACATTTGGTTAAAATGTAAAACTTGTGCAACGCTGCGTGATGTGACAATCAACTGCAATGTAATGAAATAATATTACAAAGCAAGTATATTATAGTACATTATGAAAATGTATAGTTTTTAAAAGAATTTCGATTAGCCAATAACGTTTGTGAATTTAAATATTTAAGCTATGAAATCCATGCGTATGCTAAATGATGTAAACATGTAACTCACCTTTGAAATTATCACAAATTTTTACCATTTTCTTAGGAAAAAAAGGTTTAATGCACTGTAATTGGTAACAATTGTTTTTTAAAAAAATGTAACTATCCCATCAGATTACCTTAAATTTTCATTAATATTTGAGTGGTGCTCGTTATCGAGGATTTTATACTACCTATTATGTTTTTTATCTTAGAAAACATATTTTTTAGAGTATTAGGTATTAAATTTTATTTTTTAACCTTGAGTAAAGTGTTTTAATATTGTTTTGATATTATCTTAATTCTTAATGAATTATGAACAATTTGTTAATAATTTAATATGACGTGCCCGTTATTCGAGTTTTAACTATTATCATGTTATGCATGGTTCTGAACATCTAATACTTGATTGTAGTTCAGATGGAAGATTTGAGACTATTTACTATACCTACCCAATATTTTGTTTATTGAACAGTATGTAAACCAACATTATCAAATTATTGTATAATACCTATAATATAGTAAACAGCACTAAAACTCCGAACTCACATTTCTTGTTATCGCCGTCTAACAAATAATTCATTGCAACATTTTTAAACTGATTTTAGCTTTAAAGTGAATTTGACCTATTATCAAAGTCAAATAATAATAAAAAAAAACTTATGATTTGATTTTAAGCAATCATGAATATGTAAAATTTTCTAATATTTTTAATACTCATAACTTGCATTTATATTTAAATATAGAAAGCCAACGAGGTGCATTAGATCAGTGGTTCGCAAACTTATTTTCCTAACAGCATATTATTATAAGCTACTAAATGTTGAGGTACGTATTCGATCAACATTTTGTATTTCTCCAAAACAAGTATTCTTTTAACCCTATAAAAAAAAAACACCGCGAATCAAACGAACATCATATAATATTCAAAATAACATATTGAATTACATATTTGTATTTTTTTATAGTTATATCTTTCTTAAAAAAATTGTATGAGTAAGTAGCAGTACAATTTTTTTAATTTTAATTATTAATCGCCCT
>PVMI01056502.1:0-16375 GCA_008528875.1 Aulacorthum solani | reverse complement strand
CAATATTTCATTAAAGTTGTTGATTTATGATATTAAAATAGTAGGTACTTATATATTATTCATGTGAATTATTGGAAATTAAACGAAACACGAATTATTTTACGTTAGGTTGTAAAAGTATTCATGATACTGAAATAACTGTACAGTATACTCAGTAGGTATACTGAATTTCATATAAGATAATTAATAATTATTTATTATTTATTATATTATACTATACGAGTCAATTAGTAAAAACTAAAAATCGTATAGGTAACTATATTATTATTATGTCTGTGTAGTAATCAAACTCAAATTATCTAATTGTGTTATTAAACTGTGAATAAATCCATTATAATATTGAAGGTGAAATACTAATTGACAAAACCTCAACTGCTTACTATAATATGACCCACATTCATTTTCATAATAGATATATACATCTTGTTTATCACTCTGAGTTTTGAAACGGTATTATATTATTACTATCGGAAATAATCTGTAATCACTACTAGGACAATCGGTTTGTAACGATAATCTAACGGACGCGTCCTAATTAAACCGTTAAATTGTGTCTACACTTTCCAGAAGTGTAGAATTCTGATTCCGGCATCAATCGTGTTCTTCGTAGTGCTACCTATTTAATATACACTGCGTACATTGTTTATAATATAATTATTTTGATTTACTTATTTGATTTACATCCGACAATCATTTTGTACATAAATTACATTTTTTTTTATATGTAAATTATTTGTATACTTACTGCGTATATACATATACGTAGACTTTGTTTTAGTGTGTAATATATAATTATATGACGGCAATGATGTCATAATCTAATAATTATGTATTATTTTGTAGTCTCGGTGATTTATAGAATAAATAATAAAACATTTTAAACGTGAAATCAAAAACATGGGTACAATGGTACATTTCTATCCTATATTATGGTCATGAGTGATTGATAAGCGAGGTTCTATTTATAATAATTTATATGATATGATTTATTGTAGGTACTAAAATTCATTAAGTATATGGTATACAACAAATGCCTAGGTACCTAAACCATCACATTGTAATTATTGTACTATAATCACAACCTAATTATAGGAATAAGTGTGTAACCTAACCATCGGAATTAAGAGAATACTACACGGACATTTGGACTTAGAAGAGCGCAACATACTAAATTTTACATTCAGCACATCACGTTAAATTCGATAAGTTTGAAAATTAGAGTGAATTGACCTCTTAGAAAAAGGTCAGGTAATTATCTAAGGCATCTTATGGGCTTTTTATGATATTTTAATTAAAAAGCGATTTATGAGTATTTTAAGACGTATAGACAATTTACAATTTTAAAATACTGAAAACTCACTTTTGAATTGAAATATTATAATAAAAGTTCATGAAATGCAGTAGACAATCTTACCTTTAAAATGTAAAAATAGGTCAATTAATTCTAATTCTTAATCTAACAGAGCTAAACGTGATGATCTGTTAAACGTAAAATTTGATATTTTGCTCACTTGTAAGACGGAAATAAAGACGGAGATGGAGATGTCCATGTAGTGTCCTTTTAATAGACAATATTGTGATTTTTTTTAGGTATATATTTATAAATATTCTGGAAATCGAAATTTTACTGAATTATTTTATTTTAAATTCAGAATATTGCACTGTTTAAAACATTATAAACATAAAATTAAATTCGTTGTATGCAACTATACTGGTAAAAATATATTTATTCGGGAACATATAAGCGATAGTAATTTTTGGCAGATAAATTAAGAGACTGAAAATACTACAGGATGATTATCCGTTTAATGCAAGGCACTCATTATTTCAGAAAACACTTGATATGTTTTTGAAAATATTTCTTTTAGATAATTTTATGTAGTTGCAAAAGAACATTTTTTGGAAAAACATTTTTAACCTACTCTTTATCGTTATTATTTTTTAAGTTTTGTACTTTTCTGAATGACAAAATACATTATTTTAACTTTCATATTCCGAAGCAGAATATTTTATTCGGAGTATTTAAATCTATAAACATCATATTTTGGACAAGTTGTTTATTAGTTAAAGTATTTAAAGTATAGATCAGTGAAGTAATAGATCAACATTTTGCGAAGCACCTACCCCTGTACCATTGAACTCCACTCATCTATACTTTAAATAATTATAAATTAAATCTAAAAGCTTTAAGTCCAAAATTTGATTTTTATAGTTTTGAAATACTCCAAACAAATATTCTGCTTTGGAATAAGGAATTAAAATTGTATGTTGTAATTAAAAAAATGATTTCTATAAAAATAGTAAAAATATTGCTTTATAACTCCTTAAAAAACGTTATAGTACTTGTTTTTTTTTAAATAATGAGTGTCCTACGTTAAATGAATCATCCGGTATATATATATATATGTATACATATTTTAATATAGAATATATGTAATAACATATCGATTGACGGGAGGAGTTTGGGGTTGAAAGAGCTTGTCCTAGATACGAAATTTACAACAAACGTTCACTTATATTTCGTGTCGTATAATCATAGACAGAGTAGCAATATGTGTGCCAAATTTCGAATGAAATTTCTACGCGCGTATAAAGTATGTTTGCACTGACTGTAAATTGAGCGCTCAAACAAAATTCAATGAATATATTATTATTATTTATTATTTACTGAATTTGATATGAAATGAAATTTAAAAAAAATGTTTGAATACGTACGTAACCAAACTTCACAGGGCACATCATCGATGTCAAAAGTTATTGACTTACTAAATTTCGGCAGAAAATATAAATTCGTTTAGGTACTATACTATAGTGCATGAGATACATTCGAATATTCGATTATATAATTGCACTACCAGAACTTTCCCATAGGAGAGCCCCGGACCCGGTTAGTTCTGTTTTGCACAAAAATCTTCTCCCCAAGGTGGTTCATAGTTATTATCTACTAATTAGTTATTAGTAATATAAATTGTGACATAAAACGAGTTCCGGGGCTCTATATTTTATACCTTTGCTGAAAATTTCGATCTCCTGTACCAGGACACTAGAGAAATGATTGATGTATACATTTTTAATGGGTTATATCATTGGTAATAAAAATTTGAAAGGTTAAAACTTAATTAAATGTCGTCTATGCTTATAAACATATTACTAACACACCTGTAGAGTATATTGAGTATTAAGCATCACTCTCTGTTACAATTATTATGACAAAATTCGTATTAATCGGACTATTTTTAATATGCTTAGAACTTACCGTCGTCCTTATCGAATGTATAAAAATTAATTTTTGTTTGTTCGTCGTTTATAGACTCAAAAACTACTGGGCTTTTAAATACAATTTGTATCAATATAGATCTCTGGATGGGTTTGTAGCTTCGTTTTTCAACCATTTTGAGCCACTTTAAGATGGCTCAACACATGAATTTTGTTTCGGCTCATGAAAATCTAATGTTTTTTTGTTTATACATAGGTTTGTCATTGGTTACAACTAATAAAATAGTTATAAATTATTATGATTGGATAGAAATTTCCGTATTGTATATTTTTCAATTATTTAGGCTAATAAAGCTAGTCTATATAAACTTAAAATTGAATAACAGCTATTATATACTAAAAACAAAGTGTATAGTTGAGGTTTTCATACTAAAAAANNAAAAAATGACTTATTTTGCCAAAAAAAAAAAAAAAAAACAGTTGGTAACATTCGACGGAAGCAAAACGGAAAAGATAGATGGATCGATAATAATTAATACTCAATAGTCAGATACAGATACAGATATTATTAGTCGGGTTATTTTTATATGACGAAAATGCAAATCTACAGTTTTTGACCAATTGGTACCAAATTTAGCACACATATTATTCGGGGTCTCGAACGCGCAGTGTGAGTACTTAGAATATAAGCCACGAGTAACAGCTATTATTATTATATATACAATATATATAATATAAAAGGCAAAGTGTATTGTTGAGGTTTATAGAATAAAGAAATAATCGACCGATTTAGAAGATTCAAGGAAGGTTTTGATTGGATCAGTTATTTTAGAGGAGCTAATCCCCTATTAATAATATTAAAATCAAAATTGCACATTATTCGTTTTTTTTTGCTTGAATTTGATTAAAAAAAGTTAATTATTTCTATCCTCCGCTGGTGTACACTGCCCATCTCAGTCTCATAATTTCTCCCCGGACAATGCCGCTGGTAATATAGGTATAGTTATAAATATATAATATACTAATTAACATGCATGTGAAAACTGTATTAAATAAAATTATGATTCCATACGACATACCACGCGTTACAGCAGACAGCTGCTGTCTTATGTGTGAGTCTTCTATACATTCATGATTCATCTATGTATTATGTATATGCCAGATATTACAGTAATCTACAAATGCGGGCTAGACTTTTTTATTAATAGATCATAAATATAAATTTGTATAGTATATAGTTCGTGCTGGTCCGAACGTCATCTCCCTTTCTACAAGCCGGTGTATACTAATCGAGTCTCGGGCATAAACGAAAAATAAACCATTTGGGTTCGCGATTGGGAAACGAAAAATATACTGATTTAGTCCTAGGGTTATTTTGAGTAAAATATAAAATCGACCTTATGATTCGAATACATAAAAAGTTAATCTCATGCATTTTTACCAATTTAATCATTAACCATATTTATTTTATTATTCCTTAAAAACAAATAACAACTGAATTAAACATAATATACTATACCTATTAATTATTATAATATTATATTTTAAGCAATTTATCATATTACACACATTAATAGAATTTTACAAAATTTACATAGAAAAACAACATTTTTATCTATACCTGTAGATTTTTTTTGTTACTGACAGTCTTAAGTCTGTTTAAATTAAAAGTAAGATTATTTTTTTTTAATGTTTGACGGGACTCAGTTATAAAATTGGTATTATATTTTTAAATTTCACAAGACTCATTTCGTATATACATATCTTAAACAACTAGGGACTAAATTCATTCTAAATGGTTAGGTATTTTGGGACTCCATTTATATGAAGCCCTACATGCATATATAAAATAGCAGTAATATAGGTACTTCATCTGCGTGAGTATTCAAGTGTAGAACAATATAAAGTTTTATTAAATTGTTGTCCTAAAGTCGTACACACATAGTATAGGTACATTAGTTGTTATCTTAAACCTTGAATTTATTTTTCCTGTTATCATAATATTATAACATTATAATAGGCACTCTTATTATTTTACTAGTGTTATAGAAAATAATAAATTACATTGCTGAACAACAATGCCTAATTAATACAACTTTTATTTTATTCGTTAGCTTTTGCACACAAAAATATAACATACATCATATATGTACCTACACTTTAAGTACCTATTACATAATATTATAATAATGTTACAATATAGGTGCTTAAGTAGTTAGGTAAGTAGGTACTATTATACAAAACTATTTTGTTATTATTAAATAGCTTGGACTTTAAATAAATATAATTTTAAAACAAAAATTACTTGCAGACTACATTAATTATTGACGGAAGAAGTAAAGTATGATGGTCGTCTGAAATATGTGATGGACCACGAAAGGACCCGAAGAGCTATAATATACTCGGATACAATTTCGTTAATACTCTGCAGTATAAAAACTGGAAATGATACTTATAATATTATATTTGTTTAAATGAGATTTATTTTTAGAACTGAGTAAAGATATTTTCTAACAATAGATGCTTAATTTATTGATGGCTATTCAGTTTACGGTGAAGAAAATATACAGGCTAAGGCACGCGTTTGAATAATGTGCTTTGTAAATTTCTTTTGCCATAATATTCAAATTACTAACCTAACGCAGAAAGGTAATGTATACATTTTTCAACTGTCCTAAAAAATGTTATCTATATATAAAATATTAATACGTATATTATGTACCTACGGGGCGATTGTTGCTTTTTATTTTAAATACTCTGTTGGTCTTTATATAAAATTAAAGCTTAATTTTATTCGCATTTCGAAAGTCTGGAGATTTTCGGTATAAATATAAAACTTACTGTTCATATTATTATCGGTGTTGGCAATGTATTCGCGCATTGCATAACAATCGATGGCATAGAGCGAAACTATTTAGCATTTAGGTCAAATGTAATTATTAAAATTGAAAACTTGAGCGACCGTAGTTGAGTTTTTTTTGCCTTGTATTACGATTTAGGTCAATTGTTCTTAATAAAATATACGATTATGTTTGTTTTAATAACACGCCGGTATAACAGGTACTTCTACAATACAGTATAATATAGGTACTTTAAGATTTTCTTAAAAATATAATTATTAATTAATTATATTTCAGACTCAATTATAACCTTGGGGATAAGTACATAACAATATAATAAAAATAAATTACGTAAATTACAATTTAATCAAAAAAGTATTTTCTTATAAATAGGTTTATGTCACCAACATCCGCATTATTTCACATTTTATTTCTACCAAAGCCACCAAGGCCAATTTTACTGTTGGTTTAGAGTTGTGAGAGATTAATATAATATCAATATTTCATGTTTCGAGTTCAAATCAGGTTCTGTTGATCACCTATCATACCATATAATTTTAGCGTCTTTGTACTTTTTTCACGTTTGACAGAAGTGTTGCAGATTATAGTTACAGAAAATTTGTAATTATTTTTTAGATTATTAAAGTACTTATAAAAATATATGCAGGTACATGTATATAAAATACAATAGAATTAAATACAATTAGTTTCACTCTAAAACGAAAAACAAATATACCTAGGTACCTCTAACACCTTGAGTTATTCACTTGCGACTTAGCAGGCCGGAAATAACCACACCGTTAGTGCGGTACTTCTGGATTCGATACCGCGGTTGTGCACGTTGATCGCGTATACCATAGTTATACCTACCTATTAAGTGTAGTAGGCACATAATATGCTACGTACGTAATATTGCGTCGTGAGAGTGGTGTTACGAAACGTAATCACACGAGAACCTCACTATAGGTCTATAGCGTACGTCAGACGAGCCGCTTGTACATCATAATATATATATACCAACACAACACTTCACCGGATAAAAGCTACTGTAACTGTATATCGACGTATACGTCCATAATATAATAATATCACAGGTAATGCTGATACCCCATAGAAATAATGATAGTAATAATAATAATAATAAAATTAAGATACGTTGATATTTCATATTATACACAGCCACTCACTAACAGCACAGGTACCGGCCATATTATGTATTATTAAACTTGGGCCATGTTTGAGCTTAGCATGGGCCATGCTCTCTGAACACGAGGCGTTTGTTTACAAAGGGTCCTTCCAGGATTTTCGTCCTTTCAGGATTTTTGTCTATTAAATAACTACGCGTACACGTGTAATACTATTATAATATACACGTGTACATCGTGTATAATATATAAATATATATGTATCGTATATCGCAAGCATCATCTGTAGTATAGATTCACTGAACATGATCATACCCATTTCTTTTAATTTAATAATAAATATTTATTCAAATTACGATTTTTGTCATTTTTAAATTGGTCATAATTTAAAGGCCATATTTTCAAATTCTTGAGGCTTTTTGTTCTGCTTAAGAAGTGTGGTCACATCCTGTGGAGATACAAAATTATGTTTTTTGAACGAGAGCACTAATTTTGTGCCACAAATTGTTTAGCAGATAAGTTTTTTGTGAACTATTCAATATTTAAACGAGTTGTTTTACATGTTATTAAAATGTTCATATTAAGGATAATAGTGTTTAAATGGTTTTTAAAAAATGGAAAATATAGATATATCATAAGATCTAGCAGTATTTATTATTCTCTTGGACCATTTTTATAAAATATTGATGGATTAGCATACATTACCTACTAAAATTACCATAACCCCCCATATATTCCAACCTCTTGAACATGGACCTACTTTTTTTAGTACACGAAGTTAAACACCTCAAAAAATAATCGCCCTGAATTTTGATTTTGGTACTTCAACATTTTCAGAAAAATTATCTATTAAATAATTTACAGTCGAAAAGGGGGGGGGGGTTCATTAGAAAAACAATTGTTTATATCTGAACAGGGCATTTCTTAAGTAGTACAAATAATATCAAGAATTTGAAAATATTGCTTTTAATTTAATATTTAAAAATTACAAAAATCAAATTTGGATAACTGGATTATTGAAGAAGAAAAAAGGGGTGAGCATGGTTGCTGAATCACTCTGTAGTCTGTACATATTACGATATAGTAAATAGACTTATAGTATCTATACAAGATATGCACAATATACTTTATAATTGATTATAATTTGATTTAGATACAGCGGCGTATACAAAGGGTGATGTGGGCCTGGGGGATTCCTTATGATCTTTTTTTTTATAAATGTATCAAACTTAATTAAATCATATACGTATACTACCTTAAGGCAAACGTGCGTTTTAGTAATTTTAGGAGGTATTTTTAATAGATAGTAATGTAGTATACTATCTTGAATCGTGTTAGTAAGTAAATAGTGGATTTAGAGATTAGTGATAGCAACTAGTATCATTAAACCATATCACAAAAAATATAATAATAATATACATAATATATATGATGTATATTATATATTTACGAGAATAATCTCTGTGACCAAACTATCTACAGCCATGATGGACGATGGTGTATAAACCAAGCTGGTATACCACTTTTGACTCAGTGTAGCGTGCACTATCTACACTGGTGGTTTACAGAGCACGTTTGTATACATAGTCTGCATTAAATCAAATTTTTATTACTAGCAGCTCAAAATCTATTATTGTCTCTATAATCTAGGTACATGAAACATCCCTATTCCTATTTACTCAGACGTATAAGAGATGAATTGTCCAAAAATAATATTTTATTTTATTTTATAGTATCTATACCAATTTGAAAATAAAGTGCAATAAATATATAAGCGTTTTATTATTTACCATCATAATTCAGAATATATGTAGTTGAGAGTTATTATACTTAAAGTTTAAACTCAACAATCCATATGTAATTTATGTAACTGCAAGATGTAGGCATAACTAACCACTACATTAGTATTTTTAGTAACTTGAATTGTGGGAACTCTGGGGAGTGAAATGTCCATATACCCTTTTTTCATACATATAGGTGAGAGGTTAGAATGTTTTTCATAGATCTGAGATCCCCCCCCCCTATACAAAAATTATTTATAGGTCATTTTGTAGGTACCTACCTAGTTTGTATGTGTTCTATATTGATGTAAATTTGATATTGTATTTTTTTAATATTTATATTTTTTATTAGGTCGTTGTCGTGTAAAAACCATCGTTCAAAATCGGGTCAAATGTGTTTACTCGTTGGTACTATTATTATTATTATTATTATTATTATTGTTGTTGTTTTTGTTGTAGTTCCCGATGTACAGCTATGGTACCGTATAAACAAGTCGATGAAAATGAACGGTATATAACTGTTTTCGTGTTTTATAAGTAGATCGCAGTGTTATTTTTATTATTAGGCATTATTATTATTTTTTTTAATTGACCATAATATGCGGTTCAAAATCACGACCGCGACGCTACGTGAAAATCCTCTACAATGGAGGGGATAGCGAAGAAAAGTCTAAAAAATAACGTTTTTCATCAAATAACTTATTTTACTTCTTCGGTTCAATCACACTGTCGTTTACGAATTCGTACTACAAACCAACCGGAACATTTATTGTTGTAATATTATGGGTACCGGTGCTTTTCATCGTCGTGCCTAATCACCCTAGCATCACAATATACCCTACCACAATGTTTAGTATTTTATTTGGCAACATAATATTATAATAGTAAAAGTATTATTATATTGATAACTGTGATCTTCAGCTATAGTTGTAAAATGCGAGCAGTACGTGACATATTATTTTACATTTTTACTTTATAACGGTGCAGGTTATTTTATCCATAAACATACACACACACACACACACACACACATATATATATATATTATAATCCACCATCATAATAATATGGTTGTGTTATACTATACGTTGTAGTTTGTTCTAATATTATTTAATGATAATTTATTAATTTAATAATCTTACTTTTAAACGCTGTTTAATATATTATATTTATCACGATTGCTAAATGTAATATTGTTTAGCCGTAATACTTACCATCCGCAAAAGCTTATTAAAATAAATTAAATATGGTGAAGGTCACTTTTGTATAATAATCGATTTCTTTAAATTATTTTTTAAACTTTTTTGGGTTAAAAAATCAAATTCTTAGCATATGTCTTAATATAATATTGTATAACTATTGATGAATTTTAATCGTGTGTAGGTATAGCAGAAATTCGATCAGTTGGAAACCGAACATATACCAAACATATTATATTAATATTTATTAATACGAGTATTATATACATTATAATATATTGTGTCCGTCGACTTTTTTTTTAAATATGGATTTTAATTGTATATTATTATATATTGCGCACTAAGTATAAATTCAAAATATATTTTTCTAAACGTGTATAGTGTATTAGTGTATACCCACCTATGTAACTACAATGTACACGGCAGTGAAACCACTCTAAGAATAAAATGCGTACTGCTATGAAACCAAAACGAAATACCGTTATAGTAATTATACGACGAGGCGTTCGGTAAAAAGGGAACTCGCGCAGGAAAAAAATGAAAATATTTTCGTTTGTATGCTCGCATATACATATTATTGTATACGCTCATTGTGCACACGGTACATAGCATAAAATTAACCACGAAATTCCGTGTGTTTATTTTGTTTGTTTATTGATTTCGTAACAATTTTTTGAAATGTATTTTATGGAAAGGCGTAATACGTTGATGGTAGGTATAAAGACTTGAGTTGCCATAATATAGTTCTTGAAGAAAAAATAAAAAATAAAAATAAAAATAGTTATACTATAGGCCTTTATATTATAGTAGGTAACCTCGGGTATAATATAATATTTTATAAATTTAAAATTCTGATATATGAACACCAACGTAACGAGAGAGATAAATTAGGCATATGTGTTTGATATTAATATGTTATCAAAGTATAATAGGTGCATAATATAGAATCTTTTTTTCCTGTACAACCGACAGCAGAGAAGGCTATGAGTGAACAATTAATACTACTCCTCTGCTACCATTGTTTATGGATGTACAAATTCTGCCAAAATAGAGTAATACAAACAGTAGGCAGGTATATATATATATATTACACGAGTACTTTATTGTATAGTATATCACAATAAATTATTGTTCAATAATGCAACATGTTTCTGTATAGTATATTATAATTATTGTGTATAGGTACATCATATTTACATACCTATATTTAATTAGACAATAATTGTTGCTCAGTATTACAATGCAACATGTACATTATATTACATACACATATAGTATATAGGTTAATATAGTTGGCTACTCACTGTTTATTAAATATTTTATTATACACATTATTTAAATTCCTATTTTTTCGTTTTGTGGGCACCCGGTATTTAGGTATTATAATAGGCTATAATTTTATTTATTTTTATTAATGTAACATTTTATATTGAATACCTATATTTTTTACAACCTTTATTATGCTAAATACAAAGCAGCATGTAATTTGATTAACCAAAGGTTAATTCAAACATTTCAAAGTTGTTTGATTATTTAATTATATAGTCATATAGGTAAGCACATATAAGTTAGTATAATTATTCATATCATACTTAGTAACTATAGTACACAATAAATTAAGTTTAAAAAAATAAAAATTTAGTTAATATACTATTGGGGTCTGGGGGACACGAGCATACGGTTTTTTAGGACGAAAGTAACTATAGTTTTTGATGAGAAAATGTTTTACAGCTTCTAGTATTGAGGTGCGGAATACTAAATTTGAAAAAATAGTATGTAAGAATAATTTTTTCGCATGAAACCTATAATAACCCCATGGCTTCATTGCAGATCTTAAATTTGTATGGGATTTAAAGGAAAGATTTTTAGTTAAAGTTATGCGTAGATGTCGAAATGTCGAATAGATGTAACTAACTGTAGATATTTAATAGATACCAACCTAACTATAGTATTAAGTAAGTGAGAGCGGGTGGAAGTATTTGTAGGCAGGTATTAAGCTGACCCTGTGTTATAAATTAGAATCGCATATTCCACTGATAGTAGGTAGTTAATAAACATTTTTGATTTTTAAAATTGTACCTGGATATAATGTAATCGGATGACTTATATTCAGGAAGTGAATACTTAATTACACTAATTTTGAGATTGTCCACAAATCCCCAGTAATATTTTGGATTATTTAATAAGGTTGATAAAGTTTCTAATTCGTTAATGTTTAATTATAACAGTAAAACAGTTGTTTTAGTACCAAATAGGTAAAAATTAGACACTCGCCATAATATTTCATATAATAACAGTTATTTAAATTCCTATTTAATAAGTATCTAGTAGAATTTATCTATCAACATAAAATGTGCAATGCAGTATTTAAATAGTACTATATAAATATTAAGGATAAAAAAAATATATACTTTTATTCACAATAAATATAAAACTACACAATCGTTCATCATTAGACAACCTGATTAATGAATTTAGTTCTTTGTTCTGCTTTGCACATAGAGGATCAAATAATATCAAACAATATCAAACATACATCAGTAGTTTTAGTTTAATTTATATTTTAAATAAACCTGTGTTGATCTTATGATGTCATATTGTATGTATACCTATATGGCTATATATTAATAATAATATTATATAATACATAGACGATCTACAACAGTTGTACAATTTAATATCGTGTAATATTGTTACTGTATAATATTAATTTCCTACTTCCATCATTATTCAAATCAATGTACAAATTTCCTAATTTTATTTTCATTCTATTGAATAATAATTGCACGGATAATCATCACCTATCAATATACGATTACCCAAATATTACGTTTCTATCCACGATTCGTTTTTTATGTTTTCGTATTAGGTATCTATGTAATATAATTTTGCAGTTAACAATTTTTATTATGGTTATATGTCCGGCATATGAGACATTGTTTGTACAAGTTCAACAAATTAATATAACATTAAAATTATTATTTTAACGTCAGCAATTTATTCATCCATAATGTGACGGTATATTATTATAATGAATTCTTAATGGGTCTTAAATTTTACGCAACTTGTATTGTTTTAATACTGACATTGATGGATTTGCAATGTACATAATATGAAACAATTAAGTTTGGAATTTGTATGAAGTTCAACAAATAGGTGGGTCTACTACAACAATTACAAATTAACATATTTTATATTATGCTGACACTTCATTTGCTACTAATTAGTTGTTAGTAATTTTGCATAATTCATATAGTCATATTATGTTACATCTTTAAATAAACAATCAAATGAGCAAACTATAATATTATGAAGTATAACGCGGGGCTACTTTCAAATAAATTTTATTTAATGCAATTATTATTATATGACAATATAAGTAAATTATACTAGTATATATATATATGTAAACCAACAGAAACCATACAACTCGTTCATAAAATAAACGTTATGCAATTTCTTGATTTTGGATAAAAAATTCTGTTTTTATTTGACACGAAATAACAATTTATTTTATTTTTTGTACCTAATTTTAATATGCATTCACTATATTATTTTATTTTAGTGTTATTGCTGCCTGTATTAGTCATAGCCCATTAGGTATATTGTTTAGGTTGTGATAGTGATTGAGTTGACATCTTTGAGTGCTAAACTATTATATTATATATTCATCATGTGTTCCGAGAAGGTTAGAGTGGTTAGATAATAATGAAAATATATGGCCCAAGATTGACCCTCATAGAAGTCCTTGTATAATAAGACCTCGCATAACAATCGAATAACTGTTTTCGGGTATCCTTCACTCTTCGGTACATAATGCTTTCACATTTCTGAAGATTTACTCGTGAGAAAAAGAAACTGTACATGCTGGTTGTAAACACATATACGCACTATTTCTTTTACAGACATTCTTTTAAAATTGTATTACCATTAATACCAAACACAAGTGTAATTTTTACGTATAATGTATTGATGTATTATTTTCTTCAGGTTTAATCAATTGTATTGTTGGACAATGTATTAGTGTAAAACGTAAATTTTATAAGTTAGTTCCTAAGTAATTTTTTAAATAATTTAAGAGTTGTCTATATATATAGAATTATTATATACCTCGTTAGTACTTAAAAAGAATAATAAGTTAGACTAGCTAATAGATTTGAATTTTTTTATTCATTCACATTAAAGTGTTAACTTTATTTTTGGAATTCAATAAATATTTTTTGAAAACAAAACTTTTGAACTGACTTTAATAATAAAATAAAATAAAGCAAATTCTGCTTTTACATTTTTTTTTTTTAATAAGTCAAATTTATAAAAATAATATGTTCACATTGAGCAATTAGATAACATTTTCACTTTAATAATATATTATAGGTAACGTACATGATATAAATATGCAATATACATGTATTAAGTAAACTTTAATATAACTAATATAAGTATTTTACTATACAAGTATAAACAAAATATTGATGATTAGGTATTCATTATAATATTTGTATGGACAAGCGTGGTATTTTTCAGACATAAAAATAAATAACTTGCGATCATATTATATACAGGATACACCTACATTATTATGATGCATGCTGTAGTCGGGTACAATATATTATTACGTGTATTATATTATCTCATAGTTCTTGTAATATATACAGGCACATAAAATGGTGATGCTGATAAAATAGCAAAACTGTCCGAACTCGTCTCGTAATTCACCATACGAGATAAATTTTAAACGGAGTTAAGTCCATATTATATAAGATAAATCCATACTTTTAATATTGTTTTCAATCGACGACAATATTACATCTGAGGTTCCTCTACGGATCTTGAACAGTTTTTTTTTTATCGCCATAGCTTGAACGTAATAATAATGCAGGTACCGCATTATGTGCATACTGCAAATGCAGTTTGTATCGTTACATCACTTAGATTTTTTATCCTTAATTTTGGTATAGATACTTGAAATATAGGTATAGTACAAAATATGCATTCAAATATTATTATAATATTATTCTTGTTTTGGCCGATGACCTATATAGATATTTGAAAATATAGGTACTATAACAATATTTTTGATATTCTTATAGGAGATCGCAGTAAGTTGTAAGTACCAAAAATTTATGGATTACTGGTTAAGGTTCGAATTAAATTAGTATCCACTTAACTGCAGATTTACTATACCTCCACAACCTACCAATGCCTAAATACGCGTGTGTGTCATGTAATAATTTTTAAAGTCTTATAGTTTCGGGTGAAATCGAATCTTATAATAATTTCCACATTATAGATACCTGCAGCTTCTAAATAGTATATACAGGTATACCGTATACATCTCCGGGGTGCGAAACAAATCGCTGGTCACCGGGGCAGCCATAATTCGGGTATAATAAATAATAATGTAGGTAATAATAATATGGTATTATAAATTCAATCGTCGAGGGTGTATTATTGTACTCCAGACAGTCCAAACTCTCTCGCGTAACCTGGGTGACATAACGCAATAATAATAATTATTGCACAAAAAGTGTGGCGGGCGAGTCGGAGTCCAACATTTCTAATAATTTTTTCGTTGGCTGAACTAATATTAAGTACCTACCTATCATATGAAATGTACGATAAAATAAAATTTCGATTTTACGGTTTGTTTTGTCGGCACCACTGTTGTTGAATACCGTAATCCCAAATATTATCCCACGCAAAATGCAGAGGTTCTCTCTATTTATTGCTCTTGTAGCTCCTGCAGCGCATATCGCCCGCAGAGAGTAGTAATCCATAAGGGTGTGTATTTCAATCTTGTTTGTACATGACATGAATACCATCCCCGCCCACCCACGTCTATAAGTGATTTTCGGACACTGCGATGGTTTGTGTTTACCGCAAACAAATACTATAGGTAATAATGTTGCACGGGGTTGTCCGTGACAAATTAAATACCTGTGGATTTATTCTGTCTTAGACTCCGTCAAATGTATTATCTAAACTTCATGATTTAAACACATACTATTATTAGGGTGATTTTTACCAATTAATATAAAATACAGGTCTAAAATTAAACATTATAATTGCATACATCTAATTATATAATAACTATTATCTACCGAATACACAGATCATAACAAACATCCATTTTTCGTAAGCCAACAAATCCCCCCGTGTGAGCCAGTCTTTAAAATGTAAAATTTTAAAATATT
>PVMI01056494.1:0-12838 GCA_008528875.1 Aulacorthum solani | reverse complement strand
ACACATATTTTACACAACACGCATGCACTTAGAAAATTGCCTATACTGAATTCCTTAAAAAACGTTTGGCATCGAATCCTCTTAATATTTCATGGGTGGCCAATTTATAGGTACCAGATGCTGAAGCTTAGTACTGAAGTGTGTAGTATTTATTGTACTTGTACAATACCACGTGATAATATATTTGCTAAAATTGATTTTAAAAAACTTAAAATACTCTAACTTTTAAAAAGCAATCAGTTCTGTCTTTGAAGTTATCATATAATAGTGATAAAATACACAACATTTTCAATGTGTACTTTAATTTCATTTTTATAATAAATAAGGTATTTGACGCAAAAGCGGTCAGAGAATTAGGCAACTATACCAAGGTAATTAATGATTCTCTATTTAAAATTATAAAATAATAACAATAGATTAATTTACTGTAACAAATTTATAAATTGAATTTATACATTAGTTATAGGTGCATAGACAATTTATCACAATTGAAAACATAAAAAATCAATGCACTATTGAGTAAAATTGAACCATACAATAAAAAATTGATTGCCCGAATGATTCAGTACCGTAGTAGGTACCAATGTTTAACATAAATTAATATAAGTATTAATAATAATAATAATAATAACAATAATATTAATTAATTAATACAATAATAATCACAGATAGTATTTATGACAAAAACTAACACACTATACTGTTATGCAAGAATGAATACAAAAAAAAATATATCAATTAATTTCTTGTTCAGCTCAGTGGTTTACGTAAGTAAATACAAATTAGAATATAAGAATAGTTAAAATATTAATACAAGTCAGCGTAAAAAAAAATTGTGCTTACTCATAGTGGTGGTAAAATATTAAGGATGAGTTTAAAAAAATCTGTAGATTGAATTTAAGTCATAATATTTTACACAATCATAATAATATATTAACTATTATTATGGTTCTCTGTAAAGCGACACTGGAGGTATTAAATTAAAGTTAATTTACAAACTAAAGATAGGTATACAACAATATATCAAATAACTTAAAAAATACGAAAAAGTATTTTATTTAAACGTTTATAAATAAAAATATAAAATTTAATGCAAATAATTATTTATTATTATTAGGTTAATAGCTATTAGTGTACTACTATAATAATATTAATGTTATTTTAGAGTTTGGAAATTGGTTTGTACTTTATATTGTTGACACATTTCTTAAGTCAAAGAAATTGTCAATAAGTCAAATATTTTATTGATTTATTAACTACTTTTAATAACTTTAAAGAATTTTCAAATCCTTAACTGTTTTCTATTATAAATAATGGAAAAAATTAAAAAATTTATTGAAGGGTCTTGGAACTGGGGCATTTTTATTACAAAAACTTGGCTTACTGGAAAATTTTCATGCCTCGCAAAGAAGTCAGGTTTTAATCTTTTTTTTTATTTCAAAGAAGATGAATTTTTGGGTGAATAAATTGTACTTTTATTTAAAATAAATATATTTTCCGATGTTGCAATAAACGTCCGTATTGCGATATCTAAGTATCTGAAATGGATTTGTCTGGCATAATTTAAAAGTTCGTTAAAAATTTTAGGTCAATACGACCGGAATAAAAATTTTTTCTTTCAAATAATTAAAAAAAATAAATCAGGAAAATCCAAGTATTCCAAGAAACGTGATCATTTTTCTTGTAAAGCCATTTTTGAGTATTGAAATTATTTAATTTAATTTTACAGTAAATACCTAAAGCTAACTGTATCACCACTACAAAACGTAACTGGTCATTTTTTTTTTTAATTTCTGCTCTTTCATAAATATCGAGGATTATAAGTATTATAAACTAACACATTTCAAGTTACTTATACTATTATTTAAGTTTGTTCTGTATTCATAATCGTTTTTTGCATGCGATAATTTTTTATTAATTTGAAATTAATTTTACAATTTAATGTAACATGTTGGCTCTATTGAAGCACTGGACTCATAAAATTTATCTCATCATCATTTTTTTTACTACTCATTTCTATAAGTAAGTATAAACAAAACATTTTCAATTTTCACAAACTTAAAGAAAAATGTTGATGAATAAATAAACTTATTTTTAAGCTAAAAAATAATTGTATTGTTTTTTGTTTTGCTATGATTTTATTTTGTGATTTCCTATATATAAAAGTTATATACATTAAACCTCTCTCCTAGAAGCAAATTGAAGTAAATCAAGAGGGACCAGAGTGCTTTATCATATGATTTTAGTTTTAATCCTCTCATTAAAAACATATTGCAATATAAAAGGAAGAAATCTGATCACTTTTTGAATTGTTTATGTACTTGAGTCAGTATTGATACTGAAAAATGGCGTATAACTTGAAAAGTAAATATAAAGTTATAAAGAATAATTATTATTCTCATAAGTTTATATTTTCTTATTTACCTCTATAAGTCACACTAAAAGGCGAATAATCAAGAATAAACAATCCTAATGATTACAAGTACTTATCAAAAAAAATTCACAAATTTCAAAGCAAGTAAATAATATAATCACAATAATAATATTTACATTTTTAGGTTATATATAAAATTAAAATATATACATATATATTTTGATTATATAGTTATTGAATCACAGCACTTTTACATGGCAACTCATATCACTGAGTTCACGTCTAATTGATAGTTATCGTTTTATCGTTTTATTACCGTAGCCTTTTCCATCTATAATCATAAGAACAAATAAAATAAAATAATTATTTACTTACTTAATTTCACAAATATTTGTTGTGTACAATATATACTTTCAAAACTTACTTTTTATAAGAACAACAAAGAAGGCATATTGAAAAAATCGATACGAATCCAATGAAAATTGCAATACCTAACACCGATATCTGTACCCATGTAACAGCTGACTTGACTTGTTTCGGGGAACATCGCTATATAGAATTAAAATCATGTAAAATATTTTATTTTACATAAATATTTTTTTTTAGTTTCTGGAGAAAAAAATATTTCTTACTTCGATGTTTTTAACTTCGTATTGTTTGTATACGTTTTTCAGTTCATGATTGCTAGGGTCTTCGAGTAACGATATAGTATCTTTTGGATTATAATTGTTTGGGCCCACTAATTGAAAACACGAACCTGTGCTACTAAAATCTAGACTTCCGTCATTTTTTGAATAAAACTGTGTGTCATACAAGTTTAAACTAGCTTGAGGTATCCCTAGTGATTTTTCGACATCTTCTTTGAATTTTTTAATATAATGACCTACTACATTAGGTGGTCTTGTGAAAACAAACTTCAACAAGCCACGGTCTTTTACAATAAACACCTATCAAAATAAAATTATGTTGATATTAGTAAATGTTTGACTGTCGTTCAAATCAATCTTTAAAGTGAGACGTTATTCACCTTGATTGTAGTGTTGGAATGTCGTCCAGGCACGTCACTGTTGATTGCTGCCACAACTATGTTAAAGTAACCTTCTGAATAGGATGTCATCGAAGATGTAGTTCTAATCTGACCACTTAATTGATCTAAAAAGAATGGCCAGCTCTTGATCTCTTTCGGGCTTTCAAGCCTATGAGCAAAAGTGAGATTTGTGATGTGATACGTGATTTGTTCTGCCGAACTGTCAACATCAGTAGCTTGTATTGTAGCTACAAGTGTGTCAAGAGGAACGCTTACCCTAACGCCTAAAAATGAACATGGTTTAGGCGGAATCTATATTTAAGCAACCGTCAACCAATAACTCACCTAAAGTTAAGTTTTCATCGATGAATTTCGGTAAATTGTCATCGATATCAAGTACTTTGATAACTACCTGTCTTTCACTAGGATCTTGTTTGTTGTACGATTTATGCAAGCTGTATGCTTTTGTTTTATGTTTAAAACATTTTATTGTCAAAACATATTCAGATACAGATTCTCTATCAATTTCTCCACTGATTCTTATTTCAGCTACATTATTCGAAGAGTTTAAATAAAATATATTGGCCTCATTTCCATCTAAAATTAATATTATATAACTTTAATTAGATTATTATTTTTTTATTATTATTAAATAAATTAATATACCCGTTATAATGTAATCGATCAATGCATTATCCCCGATATCCGGGTCATATGCTGCTATGGAACCAACTAAGGTACCATGAGATGACTCTTCTTCGACTTCCATCATTAAAGGTTTTTCTTCCTACAATTTCAAAGAGTGTTAAATAAGTATACAAAATCTACTGGTACCTACAGAAAAAGTCTGATTAATACTCACTATGGATCTATTGAATACTGGTTTATTGTCATCGACATCAGTTATAATAACGTTGAAAACTTTTGTGGACTGTTGAGGAACATCGCCTAAATCTCTAGCTACTAATACAAGAGTATATTTGTCTTGTATTTCTCTGTCCAAAATTGACTTTGTCGTTATTAATCCCGTTTCTGAATCGATAGAAAAAATTAAAGAATCTTTTGTTTCTTCTAAAAAGCTATAATGAATGGTTCCTTCCAATGTATTGGGATCATCTGGATCTGTAGCCAATGCTCTGAATACTAATGACCCAATGGATGCATTCTAAAAAAATAAAAACAATGTAATCAGCATGTAAAAAATATTGTGAACAGTTTATTCATTTACCTCAGATACATATGCGATTTCATCAGCAGTTGGATGTACAAAAGTTGGAACTCCATCATTTTCAATTATATCACTGATGTAAAGACTAAGCTTAACGTCAGAAAACATTCCTGGTTCTCCATTATCTTCAGCTCTTATTTTCATTTCATACGGATCAGAGCGACCTTTGCCCGTTAATCTTTTGGAAGTTTTTATTTGTCCGTTCATTGGATTTATGTACAAGAAACCTTTTTCAAGATATAAATCATACCTTAAAAAATAGTATTAAATTCTATAAATTTAAAATAAATACCTTGAAGTTGTTGTTCATCGATGAGCTTATAATGAACCAAGCCTGCAGATCCTTCATCTGGATCGTGTGCCGATACGTTTAACACGCTTGTTTCGGGAACTACGTTCTCTAACACTACTGCAATATAGATTGAAGTATCAAATTCAGGTGCATTGTCATTTATATCCTTCACATCTATATGGACCTAATAAGAAATTAAGATTAAAATATTAAAGTTTCTACTTAACATTATTATAATATATTTATATAGTTAATTACTGGTACTGAAGACATTTTTTGATGAGGACCGCCTTGTGGCGTGTCTGATGCAAATAACATTAATTTTAAAATTGGAGTTTTTTCACGATCAATAACACCATTTCCAGAAACTTTTATCTCCCCGCTTACGGGATCAACAGTAAACAAGTTTGAATTTTCACCTCCTAGATGATACCTGATTATACCATTTTGGGACGTTGGTAAATCCTTGTCATTTGCTCTCACTGACAAGACAACAGTACCTTTTGGACTGGATTCCACGAGGGAGGTTCGATACATCTGAAATTAGATTTGAATTAGAATATATTATTTTTATCATAATAATGGAAGTGATAATATTTTTAAAAGTGTTAAGATTCAAAAATATAGTATAGAACCTTTATAAGTTGTAAATCAAGTCTGCAGTTTTAAATAATATTTTCAAAAGGTTATTTTTTTAATATTTTTTCTCTTGTAAGCTTTTTTTTTATCTGACATTATAATATTCAGAGGTGGTCAAACCTCAGCAAGGGAGCCGCATGCGAATCTTCTCTCATTGTAAGATCCAAAACCTTTTTACTAATCTAATAATATGCATTATATTATTATGGTAACAAAATTATTCCATTTAATATATGACATCAATGCTTTCAAATTTAATATATGTGACCTATATCACAGCCCAGTACTTTTCCACAAAGAGGTGAATGAAACGAGAGTATCCAATTACTATACTGTATTTAGTGCAAATTGTTTTAATATTTAATTTTTATCAACTCTAACAATATTATTACGGTTATTTAAAAAATGTTACCCGTGTAAATAAAAAATATTCAGTGGTTTTGCTTCCAATTATGATACTAATATAGCATAGTACTACATACTTACACACAGCAATTACACACAAATTACAAAAATATGTAATTTGAAGCTTTATTTTAGTATTTTTTATTTCCATGTATTTATTTATTTTTCATTTGTGTGTATCATATTTGAAGAGTTTATAGTATAGTTTTGAAATGAATAATAATATTTTTGTTAATAATATTAAATTACTCAAAACACAATATTACAATTATTAAAAAATATTATATGAAATTTAATAGGGGAATTAATCATCACATAACAAAAATAAATATTGAATTATTTTGTATTAAAAATGTCTTCTTTAAATTATAACACAATTAAAAACATTCGTTTTGATTACTAATTAGTAATTACCTAAGAATGGAATAAATAACATGTAAATAAAATTTTTTGGACTACGACCCGTATCTCTGAATAATTAACAACTATTCTAGTTTATACAAATAATTGTTTGCCAAACACGAAAGGCTTTATACTATACATTTAAACCCAAGTACACAACAATAACGCGTTCATGGTTCATCGTATAAAAAAGTATTAATGTGTTTGAAAGTATTGATTTACATGATATGAAGTCCATATTCGGCCACAATTTAAAAACAAAATTGATTAATATTTTTTATTGCAATAATTTTTAAAGATTCTTATTTTTTGAATGCAGTGTGACTTTTTTAAATTCATATTCCAAAATGAATATTTTGTTGAACATTTGATGAAT
The DNA here is from genome assembly GCA_008528875.1 of Aulacorthum solani. NCBI lineage: Eukaryota > Metazoa > Arthropoda > Insecta > Hemiptera > Aphididae > Aulacorthum > Aulacorthum solani. The sequence goes on along the minus strand of PVMI01056494.1, from coordinate 6,095 downwards.
GAAGTGGTGTGGGCATTGGCGTACATAACTAAATATTGGTATGTGTATTACTAAGCTCATCTTATCTTTAAACTACCTATTTCAAAAATGTCGTTTTTAATGACTTTAAATTGTGTGAAAAAAAATATTTTGTAAATACTTAAATAGGTAAAGGTACCTACAAATCGAGATAATGAGTAGTTACTGTAATTTATTAACCAAGAAGCATATTATGGTGTTTTTGTACGAATAAGACTCACTTAAATAATTTTAAATATATACGTTATAAATAGTAGGTAGCGAGAAATGTTTAAAAATTTAAAAACATGAAACGTTTTATGTGCGGGAAGTTGCACTTTGTGGAACAGTGGTGTTTTTCGTCATTAATATTGTATAAACACTTTTACTAAATTACCAAAATTTATGTTTCACTAAAAATGTATTAAATATTCAGTAGCAAGCCTGCTGCTGAACTAAATGTTCTTAACTCACGGGATATTCAAATTCTGGGCTATTGTCGTTGATATCTTGTACTTCGATCACTATGGTTTTGCTAGTGGACCGCTCGCCGTCTTCGGTGGTGACTTTCACTTGAAACGTCAACGTCTGAAATTATACCACAAAATGTATTAATATAGCAATAACCTGAGTAGGTACATAATAATATATCGTAAACAATAGTAAATTCGTCGTAAGCAAAATCACGTATTGCAGGGGTATAAAAAATAAAATTAATACATTGTACTACCAAATGAAACCTCTGGGCTCTGGTTAATTAGAAATAGGACAGTGGTTATTTTTAAAACGGTATCACTTTAAAAATGCATGAAGTGATGGCAATAAAATTTAAATCGCCACGCCACACGCTTTCAGTGTACGTATGATAAACGGGTTCACAAGAACGTAATTTTATGTTACTTGTAAAAAATGTCATTGTCAGTTACTTTGTCTTCCAGGGTTTCGTAGTCCAGTCGTTCTGTAAGTATGACTTTGCCGGCATAGTCCATGGCGATTTGTCGAGGTACGGCCGTGATAGCCTTAAAATCGTAAAGCGACTCGTTCGTAAGTACATCGCTGGCTTTCAGCTGCACCAGTTCAGTACCAATCGGAGTTTCTTCGTCAACTCTCACAATTAACGTGGAAGAGTCACCGTCGGCCGACAATCCGGAATTAGTGAACACGGGGTTTTTATTCATGTGCGGTTTCACGAAAAATGTGATTTCCACCTGGTCGTACTGTTCGTGGACGTTTTCAGCGGCGTTCATGTCTACCGCTCTTATGGTCAATACGATCACCGACGCCATCTGATAGTTAAGCGCCGAATTCACTTTGATCTCACCGGTAAGTTTATTGATGCTGCAAAAATTGACAAAAACTATAGAGCTACGTCATGAATCGTTTAGAGGAATACGACTAACTATAAAAAAATTCAGTATAATAGTATGTATGTATATTTCTTTTAACAAACTTGTAGAAAAAACTATTTTCTATGGAAAAATATTCATAAAAAATAATACCACGTACTAACCCACATTTGCATTTTATTATATACAATATATGTTGTATAGTGGGAGCCCATCAAGTTTTTCCGTTATAGTATTTTATGTTTTTATTATACCGAAGACGTTAAAACTTTCTATCTCGTCCTGTTAACTGATTTGTATCGCGTAAATGAATATAATATGATCAAAGTATGTATACATTGTACATCCTACCTAGAAGTTAAATTATCTCGTATTTTAATTACTATATTACCTGAATACATCTTTGAAATTGTATGAGCTTGTGTTTTTTAACGGCAATCCAGTTTTGTCATTCGCTTTGATTGGCTCAACGATCGCGTACTTGATCGACGCATTTTTATCCGGGTCGACGGCATTTACTTTGTACACGACTTCTCCTATTTTCGTGATTTCAGGTACGTATACTATGTAACTTATACTATCGTCAAACTTGGGAGGTTTATTATTCACGTCTGTGACGTTGACGTAAACGTCGGCGTGTGCAACCTCTCTGATAGGCAGCCCACTGTCCATAGCCATGACGACCAAATGATAATGCGACAATCCCGTTGAGTCCAAATCGAGTATGGCGCGTTCCGACACAGATATGGCTCCTGTTTTCTTGTTGATGTGAAAATTATCGTTACTATTGACCATGCTGTACTCAATCAAATGGTCAGGCCCGTCCGGATCGGTTGCTCGAACCTTGAGTATGTCCATTGTCCTCGGCGTGTTTTCCGGTATCGTGACGGAATATGTGAGATTTTTGAACATGGGCCTTTGATTTCCTGGTACACCAACCCTAACGTAGAGGTTTGCGTCCGCATGTAGAGGTGGTATTCCAAGGTCCATCGCTCTTATCACTACCTCATATTGTCCCCTAGACGTGTGACTCGAGTTTACCGGAGAATTCAATGTCAGCTCCCCGCTGATCGGATTCACCATCACGACGCCGTCATAGTTTGAGCTGGCGACTGAATAACGAATCATAGAATTGAGTCCACTGTCAGCGTCGGATGCCTAAATAATTATCGTGGGTGTAATTAAATAATTCAACAATTTTATGTTATAGAACAAAAAAAATGAGAACTTTTCTTACCTGAACAAAGAATTTCGGTTGAAATTCAGTACCTCCTTCCCGTATAGTTCTTTTGTATTCTAATGAACTGAATACTGGAGTATTATCGTTAACGTCCACAATTTCGACCAAAATAACTACGTGGGTGGAACGATTTCCTCCGTCTTTTGCTTCGAGAGTTAGAGAATATGAACTTTGTTGCTCGTAATCGACCTCTAAAAAAAAAAAAAAAATCGTCTAATGTATTAAATCATTGTAAAATTAACTATATTTTACAATATTGTTTTTAATCATCTTGACGTTATTAAGACATTTCAGTTGAAAATAATCTATGGTTAATTAAGGCATTTTAAATAAAAAATTAAAAACCTTTTGATGACTAATAAGTAATAACTAATACTGATGAAAAATATGATGAAATAAATATTTAATTGGAAAATTCTCAAAGAACAGTTTTTATAATTTAAAACCAAGATACTAAGGTTGCACTCATTTTTTTTTATTATAATGTTTATAGCAAAATACATGAACGAAAAAATATATAAATAATTCAATAGCTACATATTATTATTGAGTAATCTTTGAACTCATAAAAATATCAATGTAATTTGTAGGGTTAAAAATAAATACTTTTTTTTATAAATAATTCTTAAATAAAATAAATGTATTTTATTTTATTTCTCTTAAAATAGAATTAACTTTATTTTGATTTAATATGTATTTTCTCTTTTTTTTATATTTTTTGTTCAACCACCAATTTATTATAAAAATTCTGATTGTATTTATGGTAAAAATTCATGAAGGATTGCAATTACTGCTCAATATCAATGTAATGTTTGAAATAATATACTAGAAAATACCCACATATGTCATTGTTGCTGATAGACTTTTAAAGTACTTCTTCATAGTACATAATGTATTACCCATATTGTCCATCATCAAGTGTTTTTTATAGTTCTCTCAGCCCGCAGTCGTCAAAAAAATAATCGATAATCAATTGGAGAAGAAATACTACATTTTTAACTACTTTATTTTCCACTCCTACATTTTTTTTTTATAAATATTTACATTGCACATGAAATCATACACCAGTAATAATTAAGAACCACATATTTTCTAACGTTATGATATTTAATTTTTAAATAATATTGATATACGTAGTAAATTGTCCACACAAGCTTTTTTTAATGTTCAAATTATCGTTATTAACATAAAAGTTACTTACTGCCAGTCAAATATATACCGCCGAATTCAGGATCACTACCAAACTTGTCCATTCCAAAACCTTGTAAACTGTAAGTAATTTCGCCATTTATACCACTATCAATGTCGGTTGCAGTGAGATTTGCTATACTCGTTCCAGGTACAAAATTTTCCGGTATGGAGTATGCATATGTTGATTGAGCAAATTTTGGTAAATTATCATTAGCATCGAGTACGTTGACTTGCACGTGAGCTGCAGAAGCTTCTTTAAACCCACCCTGAGATTCATTCAAAATATATAAATATACTTAAATTAAGAGAACTTTTAAGTTAGATAAAACATTCATTACAATGTTACTTACACTTATATTATCTTGGTACATAGCAACAATATCGAATTCTACATCAGTTACTCCTGCGTCGTAATCAAATCCATCATTGTCAATTAGACGAATTAAAACGGTTGACCTTCCCAAGGCCGTTTCGGGAATAATTTTAAACCAATTAGACACTCTGGAGTCTTGAGTCCTCATTACCAACACGTATCTTCCATTATCTCCCAAGTCCTTATCATTAACTATAATATTCAATCCCGGTAATGGAGTTCCGATACCTGATTATAATATTGATTAATTTAGATAGGTGGTCATTTTTAAAATATAAATTATTCAATCGTAATTAATGCGGGTTCCATCTTACTTATGTCTTCGGACACTGACGTCGTGAAACTCCTTTCGTTGAATTCGGGTTTTTCGTCGTCCACGTCTTGAACTACTACGGTGACTATCTCGTAGCTGACGTCACCAGGTAATTCGTTGTTGATCAGCTCAGTAGCCTGTAAAACGAAATACCGTTATACGTTGTCACGTTTGATTAAGTGATATTAGTCACCTTTAATCTGAACGTGTAAATACCACCAGCGTCGGAGACTATTTTATTTTCCCGATCGATAGGATTGTCACTGGTGAATATGTAAGCGGTTCCGTTAGACACATTTTCAATGGTGAAATATCCGAGGGAATCATCTTCTAAGCTCAACACGACTGGCCTCTTAAAACCCGCGTCACCGTCTTCGGCGTTGACCTTTAGTACTTGAACGCCTGCCGGCGTATTCTCGTCGATCACGATCGAATACGGTGAGTTCGTGAAAACCGGACGTTCGTCCTGCACGTCTTTGACGACTACCGAAATATTTGCGGTGGATGATAGAGTGGTTTTCAACCCTCCATCTGACGCTTTCACAGTCAATTTGTATGATGACACCGTGTCGAAATCCAGCGGACGTGCTAATCTGATAGAACCTACGTACGTACCTGTGGACACCTGTAAGCGACACAACATGGTAAATGAAATAATTTAATACAATTTTACATCCTAAACTGACTCTACTACATTTACATATTATGACCATTTGAATGTACTTGTGTCTACAATTTACTTACTTTTTCGGTGAGAAGGTTAAATGTCACGCAAGGTTCATTATTTTGAATGCAAGTCATAGAAATCTCACTATTCGATCCGATGTCTTTGTCGACAACTGTCACGTTGCTATATATTATGGTTCCGACTTTCGTGTCTTCTGAAACGCTAAATGAATATGGTCTCCCTAGGAACTCTGGTGGATTATCGTTCACATCAATTATGGATATTTCTCTTCTCAGAGACACCGTATTTGCGTCAGAGTCTTTGATTGGCTCGTCTGAAAAAATTTAGTTGAACCCTTTTTTTTTATTAATATGCTTTTTGACACCGATTTTGTTAACCAGCTTCAATAGTGATGTAGCGTTTACCGGTCACGCTGATGACGACTTCCAACGAATCCAACGTTTCCCGGTCCAAACGTTTTGCTAGTGTGACGACACCAGTTGATCGATCGATGTTCAGATATTGTCCGCTCACGGTATACGATACCCTCGATCCCTCGGGGTCAATTGCCGACAGTTTGTAGACTGATTTTCCAACTGGGGTATCTTCGGATATAGAAAATCTTGCCATGTCGCCACCTGGCAGGAATTGAGGCGGTCGGTTGTTCGATACGCATTCTGACTGGCCAAAAACTGCCAGAAACACAAGTAAAATAACAAGCCTGTTATATGTCATCTGAAAACAAAAATAGAATTCATGTAGCAGCTGTAAATTTACTAATCTGCTATCTACTTTTAAGTTTTGAGGGTAACTGGATATGGCCGATCAACTATTTTTCCCCGTAGTTTGTTGTATAATACGTATGTATATAACTGTACCAAAATGTATTTAATAATAATAATAATAAAATAGAAATAATTGTTATTTCAATACAAAAATTGTATTTTTATTTCATAAAAAAACGAAAA
>PVMI01056493.1:1981-12896 GCA_008528875.1 Aulacorthum solani | reverse complement strand
ACAACAACAACAACAACAACAGTGCGAAATCCGTAAATTACCGGATGACTTCCTTGTAAACCGCGCGTGCGAATTGCATTGCCGAAACTAGTTTTCAATGACGTGCAGTGTTTTTTTTTCACGCATATAATAAAATAATATTATTTCTACATTTTATCGCAGTCACGAGGCAAAAGCGCTGTTGGTCGAGCCGCACCTATGCGACATTTACGTGATGAGCGCGTATTATAGGTACGGTACATGTAATATATTAACGTGTTATCGCGAATCGTTCAAGGTCTTCGAATGTGTCTCGCTGATTACAATAATATTAATTATTATTACTTCGGTGGCGGCGGCCTCTCCGTCGCGATCATCCATCGCCGCGCGCCGTTGCATGGACGCGTCCGGAAATTCGGCAAGAAAAAAATTTTCAAAACGCTTCGGCCTGCATAATCGGGTCGAGTCGTCGGGTGCCGCCGGGTAGAGGGACGCGCCCGCTATTGATCGGCGGGCGCGCGCGGTCGGGTCGACGGGAACTCGCGCAGCACACAATCCAAGTGTGGCAGCGGCGGCGGGAACGCTCAACCGGCAGACAAGTGCGTGGGTCCCGGCGACGGGACATCGATGCACATTTCAGTCGGGCGCACGCGGCGAGCAGTCGGGGGAAGGGGCGGGGGGGAGAGACGGGCCAAAGAGCCGGCCGGCCGGCGATCAATATTTTGGTCATATAGCAGCGCGGCGGCGGCGTGCAACGTTGTATGCATAGCGCGATGCGACGGCATGCAACGTTGTATAATGACGGCTGTGGCGGCGGCGGCGGCGGGATAGCGCAGTCGTGAGTGGGTGGGTGGGTGTGAGTGAAGAGAGGACTAGGGATGACAGGGAGTGAGAAAAAATCCAAAATTTCCGATGAAAAAATTCTAGGATTGAGTGACCGATCCCCGGAGACAATCGAAACCGTGTGTTAAGAAGGGGAGGTAAGGGCTTGAATTCAAATACCAAAAAATTGAAAGGATTTTACCAAAAAAATTTTAATCAAGAGTTGAAGAGTGGCAGAGTGGTTTGAGCGAGTAAGTATTTGAGTGCGGGTGAGGGGGATGAACGCTTTTCGTGGTTGGCGTGGTCGGGCGGGAGGGCAGGCACGAGAGCTTTGGGCGCCAAGCACGCAACTCCGGGCGACCGCGGGGGGGCCGGCGGGCGGTACCCTAAACACGCCCGACTGGGCGTCGGTTCGTCCGCCGAAAACAGAACGCGCACACTCGATCGACGGAACGACACACGCCGGCGCCGCCCGGCCCAGTCCCGAAAATAAAAACTCTCGAGGACCGGTAAAAACCCCAAAAAAAATTCGCCGTTCGAGCGCTCGGTTTAGACGACGGCGTTTAAGACAGAGTTAAAATACGCCCTATTTTCCGGAACGATCTATACACGAAACGAGAGAGGGGGTTTTGTCTTACCAAAACTATAGAAAACACAATATTAACGGAAACGAAGTACAATGTGCTTATTATATTTTATATTTGTGTCGTAATGAAACGAAAACTATCGATTAGTCAACGTGGTTTTATTCACATAGTATAAAAATATAAATTCGATGCATTTTTGAATGCGGCAAATCGATATCCAAACACATTGCCGCGTCGGCAAAACGATACACGCACGTAATAATAATATCATATTATTATCATATCGTTGTCGTCAATTTAGACGAACGCACTCACACATACACATACACAAACTCCATGGGAGAGGCTTATATTATTATTATTGACCTTCGTCGTGTTCTCGTTTGGCACACACAAGCACGCTGCCGTCGATGCGTATACGCTCGTCTGCGGTGTATTTTTGTTTACCATATCAATAAAATATTACACTATCGTAATATTAATATTGCAGTATCGTAACTATTTTTACAATTTCATGCAATCAAAACGATAATTTTTGTCGAAATCCAATTTTGTCTCGGAGAGCCCAGCGCACAATGAGACTGACACAATACTTATGATATATCTGTCATGTATAATATATTATGTTATATTATGTTTGATAATGTCGCATATACAATGTCTCACAAATTTCGTCCAACCATCTACTTTCACTGAAATTGGTTCGATATAGGAGACCAATAGTACCTACGTAAAACCTCGAAGACAAGGCGATGGAGATTGAGACAACAAAAGGAAAAGCCAAGTATGAAATTTTTTTATGATAATTTTGTCGATTTAACTTACACCAGGGACAGCCGCCAACACCGACCAAAACACGAAACTAGCGTCACCCAATTAGACGTGTTTAAATAATAAAACTACCAGTCTAAATAGAACAATAAAGTTGACCAATTAAAAGCATAGGTACTTAACGAATCATGGCTGCGGGACACTAAACTCGAAAATTTAATATTTCAAAAGCGATAGAAAAACGTAATAAAAACGTTATAGTGAATAAAAAATTATAACGTACTAACAGGCGAATTCCATTGTTTCGTTGAAACCCGATTAATTGATATTCGTGTCTCAATAATCTCAAAACGTAGCTGGTTGGTATTAACTACTATTAATACTCTTATTTATTATGGCAACTTATAACATACGCGTGTCCTCGACCGTATGGAAAGTAAATCTAAATAAGGTCATTTAATATTTATTATTAAATCAAGCAAAAATATATTTCTCGAGGGTAGACATTAGTTAAAAAATTATAAATGTGTCTGAAGTATAAAAATGTATAATTTAATTTAAAACTATTCGGAGTGAAAATTGTATTTTTATTAATTTAATTTACTCTAAAAATCTGCTATCGTTAGCATTTGATAAATAATATGAAAAGCATTAAATAACAACCAGTTCCGTTAAAAGATAAAATTAAAACTTATCGCAAAACATAATAATTTAATTGGCACACCTACCTACTTGTATCAATTAATCACTAAAAAATAATGTACGATAACATTGCATAATAATTGTACATAATATGACGTTATGTATAGATTCACTATATTAAATATTAATCGACTTAAGAAAAGTTAATTTATTTTATAATCATTGAAGAGTATAAATAGCCAAAAGACTATCTACAATCGGTAATCAAAATTGTCAGCTGAGTAATTTAATTTTAAACCGATAATCATTGTGCATAATATAATGTATAGGAACTGAATGAGTAAATAAAATAACAAAAATCCCAGAATCAAACAAGCAATATATTTTTTGCTTTAAAAATGTCAAACGAAATATTGTTTTTAAATACTTAAAGTAATTGGATCAAAAATAATTGCTAGTCCTTTTATACTGAAATTTTATTACTGTTTAAACCATATAATGATGTATAATGGACGACGGCAAGGCAGGAAATGTCAAAAACAAAACAATCTTTACATACATCCTGTGCAGAGGATTACGACGTGTACTTAAATAAATTATTCTATAAATACACACGACCTTGGGTAAATTTTTTATCAATTTGTTGTCGAGTAGGTGGCGGCGGTAAGATGTGGTGTGTTTAGGAAAAAATATATAACGAAATGGATGAGAGCACAGAACAGTAAGCACTTGCGTGTTATTGCTGTTGTTATTGTCATTATACCATTGTTACCGAAAATATTAATATTCTATTCGCCCAGCCAGTAGGTCAGACGGAGTTGGCCGATGATAGAAAAACTACAAATTCACGGACCGATTCGAATAATATTTCGATTTGCTTTTAAATTGGATCATTGTCCAGTATACAAATATAGAAAATATGGACTCTTTTTCACGAGACGAGGACGAGACTAGAAAAAAAACACTGCAATATAATATCGTATTAATTAATGATTCTTATTGCACGTAGGATTATTGATATGTGGCAGACTTGTCGATGGGACTCGATCCGTCAAGTGCTTTGGTGTAATAATATATGCGCGTTTTCGGTGACCGGGAGGAAAAGAAACCGGCGCACCGGAAACGGTTCATCAACGGAAACACACACATCAACAACGGCAACGATATTACACGAACGGACGACCGGCGGCGGACAGACGCAATATTTCGGTGCACTCCCCCGCACGCTCAATTATTAATAAAAATATAAAAAATGAATCATTACGGTTATAAGAGTATACGTTACCTTTACGTGATAGGAGTTGAGCATGTGCCGAGGTAGCCGGTTGAATGTGCTGAAGTCCAGACGGCGGCAAAATATCCCATTGCCATTCATGGACGACTGCCTGCGCGACAAAAAAAAACGGTACAAATTTATTACATATTATTATTATTATTATTACTATTATATTACAATAAACATTGGACAGTCGTGGTTAAAAAAAATTATAACAATAATAATGCGATAACAAAACGTATAACAGTACAAAAAACGTATACGAGCCCGCGATGACTTGCACACAATATCACACACGAACGCAAGCGGCTGTCGATTATCGGAACGGATCATAATAACAATAATAATATCACAGAGAAATGGTGGACAGGGGGAAAAGGAAGAGGCCTTAACCTAGCCCAACGGACGGCGCGTTGTCAGGTACGCGGCCGCCGCCGGACGTGCGTTTTCATTTTCACGGTGCCTATCGTATATAGTGAGTAGGAGGAAGACGAGGAATAGACAAGCGGCGATACTAGTCATTTTTTTATTATAATTATCACATATAACGCGCGACTGACCTCCTTCCCCTCCTCAAGCTCCATGATTTTTAATGTTAATTACAGTAGACGATATTCGTATAATATAACATAGGTAAGAATATTATATTATAATATTCATTGATCGCGAGATTTACCTCTCTCAGTCTCGACTACGACGACCACAATAAACCTCCCAGTCGAGGTTTCAGTGTAATATTATTATCGTCGACTCGGCGTATTATTATTAACGTCGTAAAAATAAAACTCGCACCACACACATACCGCGATGTGGACGACACAGCGTTTTTTATCGTCCGCGGTGTAGTCCTGTTTCGAGTCCTCTCTCGGAACGCTTGTAGGTCATCGGTCGGTCTCTCTCACTCACACACTAATGCAAAATCTCGGTAAAAAATAACAGTTGAGCAATAAAAATATGATATTGTAATACCTATAATATTATTATTATTACAAAAAATTTGAATTTAATAATATTTTTTAGCCACGGTCGGTGACGACCCTACCACTCTGTCTATAACAATATGTACTCTGGGAAGAACTCGCACACCAAGTGTGTTTAGTTGGTAGTTTTAGAGTCGAACGAGAGAGAATTAAGACTAACGTAATATTTGGTGCGTTGACGACATTATCGTGTACAGAATTACCACCGGCCATAAGCCGTCGTCATTCATTTGTTGGCTATCGTTTGTTTTTCAATCGGCGACACACCAGCATTTCGTAAGAATAATTTATAATAATAATAGTGATTATCGTCAAGAATCAGGTATATTTTATTCACAGCGGTAATCGAGAAGCACGGAATTGTAAACATATTATATTTTGTAATAATTAATACGTAATTAGAAGAAAATTAAATTTCTCGATTTATTTAAAACGCAAAACCTTTTTACCGCACCCGACTACTGCCATCGTGCTGCACTGTTACTACAGCAGTACTGCTACTAATACTCCTGGTCGATATGTTTCATTATTTGAAATCGTTCGTACACATATAACAGTTAATGCAGTTTTTTTTATTTTTCAATACTTAATGACATTTTTGATTACCAAACAATACCAACGTAAAAATATTTTACATTAATTGTACACCACGATGTTATTAAAAATTCGTTTTCTATGCCGTGTTCGAAACGGAGAGACTAGACGAGACGCAACGGCGCACACTGTAGACGAACGGGTGTGGTCAGCGCGAACGTTATTATCATAAATTTATAACATAATATGCGTACACAGAACGAGTACGGTCATAACATGGAATATTATATTATTAACGTCTGTCAGTCAAACGATATTCTCTCGTTAATATTGATTTTGAAGTGCGCGCCGCCGCCGACCGAGATACATTTTACAGGGAGTATAAGTACACACACACACGCACACACTCGATTATCGAGCTGGTCATTATATTATATTATTTTGTCGATCGGAAGGGAGGTGAAGCCTTTTCGGGACATTTTTCACTCGAGAGACGCGCGACGTCCGATTGCCCAATCGAAACATGTAGGTACTATTACGGTTTTTTTTCTAAGTGCCGTAATTTTATGGATGTACACGTCTTGTTAATCTGTTGAGCGTTTCAAGGATGACGTACACATCGGCTTGCCCCGGGAATTCAAAGATACCTCACCGACGGACGTCAAAATTTGAAATGAAAATATTTAAAGAGTAGCCCCCGCGCCGCCGACCGCGGTGGACGGGTGGTGAACACAAGAAATATAAAACGAAGGTTACAAAGACGTTGCAGCCGTCGACGTGGTAGTCTTCTCGTTTTAGTACAACTCGTATAATTGTAGTATATTAGTGGTGCTGCAGCGGGCAGGGTAGAAGAGTCAACAGTAGCAGCACACATGCATATGGTTACACAAAAAAAGATGCCACCGCAACCACCGAACGGCGGCGGTCGTTTATCGACGACAGCCAAAAAGACTTGTGTGGGCTTCACACAGTAAAAAAATAAGCGTTTAAAAATAAAAGAACCCTACAATTCCGTCTGATCGCAACACGGGACCTGGTGCTCATAATAATAATAATGGCTCGAAAATATAATAATAATATGTAAAACACAAAAACATAACCTAACCCAACCACCAGTGTGACGGCAGCAGTGCACCGGCGGCGATCTCTTGTGGTGCATTGGAATAATAACTAAGTGTGCCGCCGCCGACGAGGAACCGGATATGCACACAACAGCTGGCACAACCCTCACAGGCTTGAAAAAAAAAGAAATGCAATCCAGTATTACCTCCGAACGTTTACGATTACAAATCGTACGAAAGCCATGTTTTGACGAACATTTTTAAAAATGTACAAATTTTAAGTTGCTGTTACCCAATATACTACTCTCAGTCTCTCGTTTCCTTAGACCACGCAGGACCACGGCGGAACGGCAATCGGCAACATTGCATTTCGATACCTTTTGGTATTTTTTTTTCCACGCGGTAGGGGTCGACGAAACGAATGTAATATATTTTACACTCACGCAACAATACGCCGGGTGAGTCAAATGGACGACTGACTGTGCTCTCACACGAAAACAAAAATAATAACAATATATAATAATGTAGGTCAGAAATCAGATAGCGTGTGTGACGGCTGACTTGCGATCACTGTTTTCGACTCTTTATTGGGGTAGGTGATGGCTCTAGTGGGATATACTTAGAGTGGCGTCCGTTTGGATTTAATATAAAATGAGATTCAAAACAGAGATGGTCGTCATCACCTTTACTCAAAAGGAGTACACCGGTGTTTAAGGTCAAAAAATGTAAATAAAGCGGCCACGCATGAAAGGTGGACCGAAGGTCGGAAATTCACTGCGAAAAATTGTAGATATGAATAAGTGGTAAGGGAGAAGTGCGTATTTTGTTATTCTAGAGTGCGTATAAATACGATTCCGTAAAAAAAATATTGACTTCGCAAAACTATTGCATGCATGGTTAAAAAGTAAATCGCAAAACGGCGCGAATGGCGCTCAGAAAATTTTGATTACACAGCTGCACAGGTGCATTCCAAAGCGTTTATACGTTCCGATTTTAAAGCTGAAACATGAATAAAAAAATACTACTGATTAAACAAAGATTATCTCAGCTAGATACGTGGGTAGAACCTATATCATAATAATATAGCTTATATCTATAATACTGTTTTAGCAGTTTTCATAACAGAAATTTTTTCAAAGAACACCACAAATAGTTTTTTTTTAAACAACCGCAATTTCAAAATATTTAGTTATAAATCCAAGTACAAAGTCTTGATATCAATCGTTCACACACTCGGTTGAAATTCATTAAGAAAACATCGTAACATAAAATTATGGAACTTGGAATTATATTAGGTACTTAAAGTATTATGTAAATTGCGAAAGTGAAGTTAAGATAATAAATTATAAGAAGGTTAACACATCGCATACACAAACGAACTCACACACACACCAGTTATAAATCAGAGGTACATTTAAAGCTTATACAACATATTGTCGTATTGATGACCCTTAATGTTCCAATGTTTATGATTGATAATGATAAATGTGAATAATATACTTATTACTTATAAACGTCCTTACCAAGTCCTATTGGCCAACCGGTTGAATGATAACAACTATGCACCACTCGTAAAATCGTCAATATAAAAATATCGTATACTTAACATTATTATTATTACTACAAGTACCTACAAATCGTACCACCGAGTGGACACTGTGCCGACGACACAACTGCATATTAAGAGGTGGAAGGGTGGATGCAGGGATAAGGATTTGCAGAGGGGTCAGTCGAGTAATCGGTAGATAACAATAGGTATTTTTATACCAGAATCTCATTACGAGGTGTTAACATCGTCCTATCTTTCGGATTTCGTCGTCCTGGTTCGGGTGCGATCACGAATGAATCTCACCCGACACTGCCACACATATATCACTACATCAGTATTTATAATAACAATATTATTATCTACAGACCGTGGATTCGGAATAACGATATCGGGACACTGCACGAACACACATTGAAAACGGCGTGTGCCCAAAAGGTTGAAATTAGCATACGCGGGTCGGGGTCCCGCGACATTAAAACGTAGGCCGAACGAAGGTGAGAAAACGAGCCTTGAAAAAAAAACAAGCTCCGATGTGTTTCATTTGTTCGAAATTAACTGATAATATTCGTATAACCTAATATTATAGTAATATAATAATAGTAATAACGGACAGGCGATAGTGCGATACGTTTGGCCAAGCCGACCGAGTCACCGTAATTATTACAATAATACACGGGTAATAATAATAATAATAATAATATGTGTAGTATCCGTATCGGCTCGTTTAACACGCGTTTTAATTGGCCCGCGGATAACACTAACCTAAAAAATAATAATAAATAACGTAAAAATAAAATAAAAATAAAGACCAACAGAATAAACAATAAACGCTGGCCGGCGCACACAAATACAAAAGTCAAGGACAACCGGTTGGCGGACAATGCAGCAGTCCGCCGCCGCCACCGCCGCGGCGATTCGAGGAAAAATACGTACACATAACACACACTCGGCGATCAGTATAATAATATTATAATAGTAATAATATAACCAGCGACCATTGCCACAAATATTATTATTATTATCATTATTATTATTATTATTATTGTTGTTATTATTATTATTATTATTATATCGAAGACGAATAGTCTTCTCCGGGTCACTCTCTTCACACACAGCCTCGTACAACATATTAAGTAGTAGTAGTAGCAGCAGTAGTAGTAGTAGTAGTAGCAGTAACGTGTATTAGGAGAGGTGGCGATCGGATGGTTATTGTCGGCGGCATTTCCCGTTTTCCGAGAATTACGACGAATAAATGCGACCCAAGGGACCCGACGTAAATAAATAAATAAAGAATATTATTGTTATTAATGTCGCCATCACGAGGTGCTCCTGAAGACGACGAAATAGCCATGGCTGGGGGTTGCCGACATCTGTACATTCCGAAAAATTCTTTCAGATGTACGACCAAGTTTTATTATCATCGTGGACGTGTCCGTTCGTGTACGGTTCTTTATGGCGTTCGGCGCGAGTTCAAAGACGATGGGTCCGATAAAAGAGTGTTTCCTTCTTGGATAGGCACCGAGTACAACACAACGGTATGACACGAAGACGACAATAACAAACGAACGGTTATAGGGGAATTTCCGAAAAACGGAATTATTCATTGTCGTCGTTGTTACCGGCGGCGCCACCACCACCACTACCACTGCTATGGAGGAGGTTCAGAAATCAAACGTAAAATATTCCTCGTACCACACCAAATATTCGAAACATGAAAACGGCCATGTGGTTTTATGTATACAATTTTTATAAGACAGGTAAAGACGGCGGCGGCGGCGCCAAGAACAATCGCGGGCATGCGATGTTGTGACGTAAAATAGTAATTCACCGCACGTCTACGAGCCAATATGGAAAAGCGGTACAAAAAACCAGTCGTACCCAAATTCGTTTCAAAATTAGATCGACGATTGAAACACGACACGCGAATACGTACCGGCCGTACAACAAACCACTGTAATTATCGCGACTCGTGTACGACGATAAATCCTAATATGGAAATCGATATTGCACGCGAGCGCGGCTATAGTAGAATATTATTATAACTTGTACGATATTATTGTAATCGACTCGAGAGAGAGAGAGAAAAATTTCACGAAACTATATTATTATTATTTAACTACGACCCGAGGTGGAAACGACACCACAACTCTTATAGTTGCACTATGCGTTCTCGTGTTGTACGCATCCACAAGTGCAGCTGTTACTACTCGATGTAACACACACATATTATAGTGCACACAACACTTGGGTGTCGGAAGCACGGGCAAAGCGGTGCACGGTAGCGTGACGGATATTTCAAGGTTGTCGTTGGAGGCGCGTACGGATTTTTTTAATTCAAAATAATAATATTAAAACAAATATAATATACAAACAAACAAACGCAGGGTAATGTAATGTATTATTAATTTCATCTAGTGAGTAGTGGTCAATTACCAACAAAAAACCACCGTTACTTTTTAATTATACAAAAACAACAATTAAACCGAACGTGATACACGCACACAAACACAAACACACTCGCTCACTTTTGACCCACCGATAGTTTTGAGTAAAAACTGAAAATTACAACACCGTGACGGTTGTCGAAAACGAGTCTAAAAAAATAAAATAACACTACTGCCGTGTACGAGAAAAAAATGGAATAGATACCTAACAACAGTTGTATTGTTGATATTTAATAATAATTATGAAACATTCTATTACTTGGGAAGAGA
>PVMI01056448.1:0-14553 GCA_008528875.1 Aulacorthum solani | reverse complement strand
AAGCAAGATCACAAACATGCAACGTTTCATTTTTATTTATGTAGATTATGTATTGTATAAATTTTAATCTAAAGTCCAAACCATAGTATAAATATTATTATGTATATAAATACAAAATACTTAAATACTCAATACTTTCTCATTCACAAAAAAGATTTAAAAAAAATATCAAGTGAGTGTATACGGCTATACCTACACTCTACACATACGTACCCTGTACCCATAAAACTCTCTAAATACACGGCAGTATCCGTTTATGCAGGCGTGTACCCCAAACAAATAATTGATCACTAAGAGTTTTGAAATAATATTGTTGTAAAAAAAATAAATAATAAATTGTATGAAGTAAACAGCCGGTAGCCATATAAATAGACAAATAGTGGTGACTGGCACGGTAACCTATGGAAGGAGGCGTCTGCTCCTCCTGCAGAGAGGCCAAACTTTTTTCAAACATTATAATATCTTCAATCAAGTGACTTATATTAAAAAATGATCTTTAATGGTACAATACTATTTGACAAGGATTACAGTAGGTACCAATAATTCTCCCCACCCCCACCCACTGAAAAAAGCCTGCACACGCCTATATGGTGATTGATGTGATCACTGGACGTGACTAGTGAGGATGATTGTTCGGGATGTGTAATTTGTGATTGTGACGGTGCGTCTGTATAAGTTTAATATTTGGCGTATTTCGAAATGATATAAAGTTGCCCCTCCCTCGACAGAGCTTCAGGTACGCCACAATTTAGTATTTACAAGGTGCAGTACTGCACTCGGTACAGCTACACACTGATTGAAGTGATTGTTGAAAATTGAAATACATAACTTATTTTCACTATACGTATCATAATAACAACAACGACGAACATAAATAAATAATCACATTGTTATTATTATTCCTAATTATTTAATTTGAAGTATCGTACGCAGTATTCATACGTATATGGTATATCAATGGTGGTTGTGGAAATGGCAACACTGTTTTTTTCCGGTTCAAAAAGTGGGATATCAAAATGGTGGCGGACGTATTCGTGATAGGTATTTTGTTTGTTTTTTATTTATGTTTTGATTTTGGTTCGCGGAAATTCAAATTCTTCATTCAAAGTACGAAGCAATGTAACTTCGTCAATCGTTGGATTCCCGAATCCTAAAATGACCTCTTCGCCAGTGGCCGAGCCACAGGACGTGTGCTCATCGGATCCTAACTTTGCGGTTATATTTGCTTTCTGTGAACGGTTCGGAGACAGTTGTGGTGTTACTATTCCTACGTTCCAAGAGCTACAAGAAATGTTAGAGAAAACTACCGAAGGTAAGCTAAATAATCTATTAAGTATTAAGAGAATTTATCTTGTGTACTTAATTATGTGTTCGACGACCTTACATACTATATTCGTATGTACAGACATTTTTCAATACATTAAGCCTAACCTGCCTAACGCTTCTATTCAATTCATCAAACACCAAACTACTCAATCAGATGCTTTATTCTGTTCATTTAATTAAACGCTTATAAAACTGTTGACAATATTTTCCAATAAAGATTCAACTACAAACATTAAATAATACATAAGTAAAAAATAATTCAATTTTTGTTATTTTTAACTGACGTTAACTATAGGTACTCTAGGTACTTATTACTTTTTCTATTGAATTAAACAAAGTTAGTGTAAAAAATAAATGTAGTGTTAGGTATATTAAATTTACCTTCAACATTTAGTAACGAAAACATTGATTTTTGTTAATATGGGCATTTATTGTTAGCTATTTCACAATTTTTATTATCTAGCTATATATATAGGAATTTTGTATGAGGGGGGCTACTGGGTTTTTGTAAAATCTTTTTTTTAGTATAATATATAAGAAAAACAAACACTGTCAATGGTGGTGAGATGGTTGGGTGGTGCAGCCTCCTTAGCCCCCTGGCTACACTTCTGGCTTTATACACATACATCATATATTACGTATATATATATATTGACATTTAAACTATAAATTTGAACTTGTGATAATCTCTAGTACAATATTTTTGATATTTTTAGAAAATTTATTTACATATTTGTGTGTTGGTTTATACAATTTATCAATATTAATGTTTAGTATTACTATTATTAATTTATCATGTTAAAGAAAATGTTCCAATGTTTATACTTTTCCAAAACAAAATGATGTATACAAAATCATTGGTTGATTAGCATGATAAGATAATTTGTTATCAGTTTTAATTTTAAAATTAATAAATTATAAACATTTTTGGATAGTTGATATTTGGAAATAAAATGTATTATAAAGTGCTTAAGATGATTAGATTTAGTTCTTATTTAAATACAGTTTAAGCTGATATTTTAGTTTTATTTTAAGACTCAACATAGAGATTACCGACAGAATGATAGTTTTAAAAAAGAGAAACTGCTATTGTACAAATTAATATGTAAGATCAAGTTCTTCAAAAAAAAAAAAAAATATTCAAATGAAGATATTACTCAATAATTTAAGTTACTGTAAAAGCTCTGGATCAAATAAAAATTAATTCCTTTTAATTTAGTTTTACTTTGTATTATTAATATTTAATTCAATTAATTTGAGTTAAGTAATAGGTGTGGTAAGAGATTTATATATTGTTTTAAAATTAAGTAACTTTACAGCATATTACGTTGTTTTTAGTTCCAGATGCATTAGTTGATTTACATATAAAGTTATTGCGCAGAGTCAAAAAAAATGTACATTCAGATAAATGGGAAAGGGCAGTTATTAAATTCTGTCAAGAATATTCTGTACCAGAATTTTGGGAATTAGAACACTATGGATACAAAGGAATTTCTGTAAAACTAAAATTAAGGATTTTAAAAGTAATGTAGTACCCGATCTTTGTACAATGATAATAACATAATAACATAATTTTTATTTTTTTCGCAAGACTCTTTTTGAAGCACAATTTGACAGTAATGTTAAATTTAAGTCTGAAGTTAATAAACTAGAGAGCTCCACACTTCATTCTCAACCACTAGGTTGGGATAGATCAGGCGTAGCTTATTGGGTCCAATTTGACCGAGCATGTAATCTTCGAGTTTACAAAGAAGACATTGATGAAGATACTTGGGAAATTGTGGCAAAGTAAATTTTGTAGTAATTTTTAATTTATGTTTTTTTTAAAATTATATTTTATATATTTTTTCAGAGATCGAACTACTTTAGTTAATCTTATAAATGAATTATCTGGAGCAAAAGATAGCACTCTTGATGATATTGAAGATAGTAATAGTATTGAAACTGGTTCAGATGGTTCAGATGGATTATCTTCAAATCGGAATTCAGAAAAACAATCTCCCGGGTTAACAAATAAAACTCCTATCATTGAAGATAACAAAAAAGAAACTTTTATTACAGAAGCAAGTAATGTTGAATTGGAAACAAATGAATTTGATTCAAAAAGAAATCCTCTTGAATCTATTAATTTTAAAAGAAAGTTGGATGAGGATGACAATTTATCTAATAAAAGTAATATTCCTCCTATTGTTGGAGAGGAGATTGAAGAATCTGTGATGATCGTAAAAGGTGAAGGTTCTGGGCAGGAATGTGATACTGGTAATCCTGATGAAACAAATACTCAAAATGACACATCAAAAAATGAAGAAGTAAAAAAACCAAAATTATGGAGTATTGAAACTATTTGTAGTTCATCTAAAGAAGTCAAAGAAGAAATTGTCTCTGTTCCCAAAACTGGATTTTTTTTTGGTGATGATTCTGTTCCATGTTTTAATAATGTTTCTAATGGAGAAGATTCTAGTATTGATGACAACAAATTAGAAGTTGTCTCATTAAACAAAAATATCGAAGAAAAAAAAACAAATAAAAAACCTATTGAAGAACTAAATATAAACAAAAAAACTGATAATGAATCAAAAAATAAAAAAACTGATGAAGAATCTAAAAAAAATAAAACTCTGGAGGAAGTTGATACCACTACACCACATAGTATCAAATCTTTAAATTTAGATGAATTTTCTTGTAAAAACACCTCAAAACAATCAGTTTTTAATATTAAAGTACATGAAGAAGAAGTTCAGATTACAGAACGAAAAGCTAATGAAGTTTTTACAAAATCTGAATCCAGTATACAACATAATTCAACAAGTGTTTATGGTTCAACATCATTTGACAGCTATAGTAAACTTCAAGAGTCCCAGATAAATAAGGTGACAGAAAATGTTGCATGTAATAAAGATAATCAACCACAAATCAGTTACAAAACTAATAAATGTGATACAGATCATAATGTTGATCAAATTAATGATCAACCAACAGATTTAACTAATTCTGATATTCACACGAGTAAAATAATGAAAGAACAAGAGAATATGAAGGAAAAATTAGAAGAAAACACAAAATGCAATATTGATCAACAATTAGAAGAAAATGATCAAAAATTTGAAAAAGATCAACAATCAAAACCTAAAATAAGTGGCGAACCTATTAAAGTTGATAAACATACACTCGAATATGAAATACAATCAAATGAACAATTTAAAAGTAAAATCAATCAAAGTGATGAAAAAATAGTAGTTAACAGTTGTGAAAAAATCATATTAAATGAATCATTCGCAAACACAGTTGGCCAATATGCTGACATTAATGATCAACCAAGTATTGATGTAGTTGAGCAAAATACATGCATGTTAGATACATCATTATCAAATGTAGTTGACCAAGGTATTATAGAAGATAATCAAAATTTGAATAAAAAATGCACCATTATTGATAATGATGAATCAGTAGATAATTTAGCTGAAGATAATGAACCAGAACAATTATCTGAACATACTGAACATGTTCAAAATACTGATGGTTTGGAAAATAATGCTACTTATTCTAATAATGACAACTCAATGATAAATGTAATTGCTAGTAGTAGTAAAGCAAGTGATCAAACTTTAATAGACAATGTCGATCAATGTCCCCAAACCTCTAAACAAGTTGGTAATCAAAATAATAATAAATCTAAGAAAAAACCACATAATATAAGCAATATTATTGACACTGATGTGATTGTGAATGCTAGTGTTAAAGCAAATGAACAATCCATTAATTCTGGTGATATTGATATTAAACAGCTAGAACATTTTAAAATTGCAAATGAGAAAAATGTTTTTCAAGAAAAAAAACCATCTGTTGCAATTGCAGATTGCCCAAAAGTTTTTAATAATAAACATAGTTTAAGTAAAATATTACAAAAATTGGATAATATTAAGGAAATTACGGAATGTCCCAACTCTGAATCTTCTAATGTTGATTTAGAAGTAGATAAAATTGGCATAATGAAATCAGAGGTTGAAATAAATGCAGAAGAATCAAATTTAAAGAACAAGGATATTTTAAAGGATTTGACTGCAATAAAAGATGATAAATTAACAGAAAATGAAAATAATATTTCTCTCATAACTTCAAGTGTACTAGAAAATCCAAAGGTTATTGATGCGACTAATAAAGTAACCAAAAGTGATAACGATTATGAACTATCAACAATATCTATGGATCAAAGTAAAACAGAAGAAATAAAACAGGACACTTTGAAAGTGAATCATGTCGAAATTATACAAAATAAGGCCAAAAAAGAAAAGCTCAAACTATTTAATGTCGTAAATAATACTGATACTGATGTTTGTAATGAAGAAAAATTAAATTTGGAAGAATTTAAAAGTGCTCCTTGTAACACTGATAACCCTGTGTATGATTTATCTGTTAAAGAAAGTACACTGATAATGGAATCTCCAATAGAAATTGATGAAGATAGTGCTGTTAAAGTTGTACATAGCGGTAAGATAAAACAATATATATATATCATTCAAAATTATTGTATGAATCTATTTTCATTTTATTTTCATGGGACCTAATTTTGTTTGTATGGTCATTTACATTTTTTTCAATGAAACTTTTTTAAATGTATGTTGTTGGTACAATTTGAATCTTTTTTTACCAATTTATATTTGTTAATTCACTATATTTTTACTCAAATGTATTTTATTAGATGAAAATGTTATCAATAACTCAATAAAAATGTATGAGAATCTAGAAAACAAAGAAAAACGAACAAATTCTGATAAAGACATAATAAAAGAAGATCTCAAAAAAAAAATAGACTCTAAGGGTAAGTTAATTATAAAATACCAAAATCACTTTAAAACAATTTAACATAAATTCCATGCATATTTAAAATTATTCAAGGTCTAGACGAGTTTAGTTTAAAACCTTCTGAAGAACAAATTGCAACTTCTCCAATTTGTGAAGAAGTACATGAAAATGCTGATGAAACTAACCAAGAAACTTTTCAGAAAAGTCGTAAGTATTGATACAATTGTATAGTTATTATAATTTTTAGATTCTGAACATGAATCGGAATATATTAATATTACAATATTATTCTTATTCTTTATTTTTTTGTGGACTTCTTCAGACAATTAAAAAGTTTCATTTAGTCATTATCAATCATAGTTGGTCCTTTGATAAGTCTCATTTCAGTAATTTCCAAATTGTAAAGAAAAACTACTTTAAATTATCAGATCTCAGATAGTAACTCTTCCCAAAACAAATTTTTGAATGCAATGATTTATCTTTTCTTTCAAATTTGTAATAGATTATTCATCACTATCATATAAAAGAAGTGCTCTAGTTACAGCCTTGTCTCAAGTTTCTAGTTTTTTTTTTCAAAATGGTTGTCTCTGATTTAAAGCTATACAATTGATTCTTATTATTTTATTTCCATCAATACAATGTAAATTTTGTGTCTGACATTTCAGCCAAAAATGAATTTGATGACAGCGTAGATTTAGCTCATACTTTTGAAGAAGATAATAAAAGTGAAGAAGAGGAAGTTGCTGAAGAAACACCAAAAAAGAAAGGGAGACCTGGGCGAAAAAAGGGTAAATATTTATTTGATAAGTTTACTCACATTTTATAGTTATATATGGTTAATTGCACATGTATTTAGAACTACAATTGTAATTTTTTGTACCAGGAAAAAAAGGAAAGGCTAAAAAAATTATTGCAGTCAAGCAAGAGAGTAAAAGTACTACAGAAGAAAAAGTAAAACGACCGTACAAACCTCGGCAAAAGAAAGGTAAAGTTTAATTTTAATTTCACAAAATGTAATCATATATTATAACAATTATAACATTATGACATTGTTTTAAATTATAAACGTATGTCTTAACAGTTGTCACCATATCAGAAGAAGTGACTGTGTTTCCAGAGCCAGCTGGCGATGACAATGTGCGTAGGTCAAGACGTATTGCTGAAATAAAAATAAAAGAACAATTTATTCCTACACCCCAATATGACGATATTGATATTCCATTAAAGAGTCCAAAAAAAAAAGAAAAAGGTGGAAAGAAAGGGTCAACACCCTCCAAAAAGGTACATTCATTCTTATTAGTGTATGTCAAAAATGTTATGCTAATATTATATTTGTCACTTAGTTTGAAAATGCTGAAGAAACTGATGATGACGATGAAGAAGATCCCATTTCTAAAAAGTTCAAGAAAAAGAAGAGGAAAGGAAAATCTGATTCCTTGAAGAAAATAAACATGATTAATCCTTGGAATGTAGATTCTGAATCTAGGTATTCACATTTTTTTTTATATTAAATTATTGGGCCAATAATTTTTGTTAGTAAAATTGTTAACAATATTTGTAGCTCTTCTGAAAATAATGTAGAATTATTTGAAGACTACGATCATGAAGAAGAGGAGGAAATTCCTAGACCTGGAATTGAGCCTAATATTTCAGACCATGAGTTTTCCCCTGAGTCAGATATTAACGAAGAAGATGAAGAATATTTGCCTGAAAAAAGAGCACGAACTGCTCATAAGAAAGGTTTTTTTATGAATATTATGTATTTAACATTTTAATGCAGACTTGTTTCTTATAAAACAAAAATGTATTAAGTTTTTTTTCATCTTCATACAGATGAAGGTGAACAGTTAAAAGACGACATGTGTCAAAAATGTAACAAAAGCGATCAACCTGAATGGATTTTGTTATGTGATACTTGTAATCAAGGATGGCATGCTTCTTGTCTTCGCCCCCCACTTATGGTGATTCCTGACGGTGATTGGTACTGTCCAACATGTCGTCATGTAAGTACATTTACATAAATATTCCACATACAACAATTTTTCCAACTCTCAGTTTTTTTATAGCAAGCTTTGTTGAATGGATTAAAAGACACTTTAAAAAGATATGATAGTGAATCAAAAAAGAGAGAAAATGAAGAATTGAGACGTAAACGGTTGGCGTATGTAGGCATAAGTCTTCAAAACGTTATATCATCAAAAGCGGAAGAAGTGAAATCTGAAAAACTGCCTGTAGTACATCAGTCTTCTGAAGATGATGAAGACGAATCCGAATCAGAAGAATATGACTCAGAACCATTGTACACTTTAAGGGCTCGTCGACAAGCTAATGTCAGTTACCGTTTTAACGATTATGATGACATGATCAATGAAGCAATTTTAGTAAGAACTTGTTTAA
Source organism: Aulacorthum solani (assembly GCA_008528875.1). Taxonomy (NCBI): domain Eukaryota; kingdom Metazoa; phylum Arthropoda; class Insecta; order Hemiptera; family Aphididae; genus Aulacorthum; species Aulacorthum solani. The sequence goes on along the minus strand of PVMI01056448.1, from coordinate 6,027 downwards.
TAAAAATAAAAGTATTATGCTGTACTTATTATTTTGATTTTTTCAGGAAGAGACTGGTGTCGATGAATCTGCAGCGAAAAAATCGCCTGAAGCGAAAACTGACAAAAATGATAATGATGAAAATAATGGTTCTGATAACGATGAAAATGATAGAGAGGATTCACCTATAGCGCCAGCTCTGTTACATTTAAGGGGGCGAAAGAAATCAAAAAAGCTCACAAATCTAGATATCAGTTCAGACGATGGATCAGATGAAGATTTCAAAGGGCCTTCGTATGTTCAATATTATAATTTAATTTGTATCTGTATATAAAGAAAGTATGTTTGTTAATTCAGAGATGGGGATGATGATTACGAGGAAGATTTAAGCGAGTATAGTGACGATTCTGTCAAAAGACGGCCACAACCAACACGACGGTCTGTGAGGAACCGAAGAAACGTGGTCGATCCTGACTTTAGTAAGAAATTGAATAAGTCACTATTTTAAAGTACTGGTAAATGATTAATATTAGGAGAGACGGTAATACCGTCATACTGATTTGAGGTCGATATACTGGTAACCATCTTTTTTTTTTTAAGCCGTATACCGAAATATCGAAAATACTGAAACATTAGTATATTAACTAAGTATCGAAATTAAATATTTTAATCTTTTTTTTAAATTGTACAAAATGTCCGACAGGAAATTACTTCGGCACCACTATACCGTGTTCCCCCAAAAACTTGGAACACTTTATCACTCATTACCCTGTAAATATCTTTCAATTCTATTTGCAAGAAACTAAACTAGACCAATTGATCATAAATTCCTATTACTTAAAATTTTTTAATTCGTGTATTTTGCGCATGTGCTACAAAATTTCATTTTTTTTTAATGACAACCCCTATTATAAATATAATTTTCGGATTGATCAATTTTTTTCAAGAAATTTTGATAGATTTACTTGTGTTGTAAACTCAAAATTTTATAAAATAGAGCTATAGGTATAATTTTAAAAAAAATTGTATTAAATTTGAATATATATATATTTTTTAATTTTAAATATACCTACTTCTAAAAACCGCGATGCAATCAAAATTATTGCGTTATTATCGTAATTGAATATTTACTATTTATGAATTATTATTTGATTTTATTGTTACACATTATGAGATAAAATAATTTAAACACGTATTTCCAGGAAACAAAATTCTAAATTTATATTTTATTTTTTTAACAATACAATAGATTTTTAGTTATAATTTAATTTACAGAAATTAGAAACAAACTATTCAATAAATTGTTCGAAAGTCCTTCTGTTGTGTAGAATCCTAAGTAGTCAACTCGACATTTAAACATTTGAACATTGCATCACAGTGTTTAGAAGGAAATAATACGCAGGTACAATTAAAAAAATATATACATTCAAATTAAATAAGATTTTTTTTTTAATTATACCTATTGCTCTAATTTAGAAAAATTTGACTTTACAACACAAGTTGATTAATCAAAATTTTTTGAAAAAAATCGATCAATCCAAAAATTATATTTATAGTAGGGGTTTGCATTTTAAAAAAATGAAGTTTTGTTGCTCATGTTCAAAATGCATTAATTAAAAAATTTTAAGCCTTAGGAATTTATGATCCATTAGTCTAGTTTTTATCCCTCAAACAGAATTTAAATATATTTACAGGGTAATGAGTAATAAAGTGACCCCGTTTTTCTTAGGATGCTCGGTGTATTTATTATGGGTGACCGTAACCGTCTTTTTTTTAAACAGTCTACCGAAAATATCGAATTTATCTATAATATTCCAAAATACCGAAATATCAAGTATACCTAAATTACTGTGCTAAAATATCTGTTTAACGATATTTTTGGTATACCTACTTATACTGGTATAAAATGTCATTCCGCCATATCGATGTAAATAAATATACAGTTACCCCTATTTATATACAATTGTTAATCATGTAAACTCTGTAAATTTAGTCAATGACGATTCGAGTGAAGACAGTGATCAACGTTCTAAAAAAAAGAGATCAAGACCTTGGTCAGATTCTTCGAATAGCGAAGACGAAGATTTAACTTGGGGTAAAAGGAAAAAAAAACGTACAAACGCTTACTCGTCTTCGTCATTATCGTCCAAACCGGCCAAAGGAACTAAAAGAAAACGCGAAAGCGATGGTGCCCAAAAATTAAAAAAATCTAAGGTTGTATAGTGTTTATTGTAAACAATAAATGTACAATTTATTGGTGGATGTTTTTTAGAACTTTTTTTTTACTTAGATCAAGTTTGGTATGAATTCGGATTCAGATTCAGACGGCCAACCTAAGAGAAGGACAAGAGGACGACAAATAACTTACGCTGAATCCGACGATTCCGAAGAAGTAAATCATACCATTTATCATATATAATAATTAGTTTATTATACTAAACCACAGTGGATATACTAATGTGAAATAATTTTTTTCCTAGGAAATCATAACGAAAAAGCGTAAGGTAGCAAGTGATGAAGAAGATGAATACGTGTTGAATGACGAGGAATTAGAAGCCGAAAACGAAGACCATACTTTGGAAGTGGATGAAGATGATGCTATAGCCAGTAACGATGAAAAGGACGAAGATGACGACGCTTACGAAGAAGAAGCAGTTGACGAGGAAGAGGAAGACGAAGACGAAGAAGAAGAGGTCAACCCAAAACTGGCAATAACCTCATCAGCACCAGCTGCAAGTCGCGTCACACATCAGACTGCCGCGAAACTTCCGCCGCCGCCCGTTGTTGTCCAATCGGTTATCAGGGAACCGGTGTCCTCATCGTCATCCGATCCAGTAGCCGTTGAACCTCATCCCAGTGCACACCCTCGACTTTTTCCACCGACTGTCGTCCAGCGGTTGGACAAACAATCATTGTCACCGGTTATCAACCCTGAACAAGGGTCGCCGGATAAACGTAAGCGCCCACAGCACCAGCTGAAAAAGTGTCCGTCGCCCAACCCTCTGGTTGACTACGGGGGAAGTGCCGGCTACCCGTACGCACCAGACGCCACCAAAGTGGCAGTGTCCGCCGTCCCGCCATCGCCCACACACGTTGCATATATCCGACCGCCTGTAGCAGTATCTGCTGCTGCAGGGGTGTTTAAGACCATGGTGCCACGAACTGCTGGTGATGTTGGTTTTCCCGTCGCGTCAGTCCCATACCGGACAGGAACCAATAAAATGACTGGGCCAGCCTCCTACCTGCCTCCACCATCTCAGGTGCAACAAGTGTACCAGGCGCCAACACCGCAGCCTCAGCCATCGTCAACCAGTTATTCGGCGTATCCAATTGATTACGCTGTCACCGGAGCACCTCTACCACCTCCACCTCCAACGATCGCATTTCGAAACGTGGTCGTAGCACCACCATCGCACGAACACGCTCTGCTGCCCAGTACTACACAGCAACAGCAGTCGGCCGCAGGGGGCGGGGACAGTGAATTTGGAGGGCTAGTTTCATATTTTTCCAGTCAACAGGAAGACGATTTTGACACATGATGATCTCGTCCATCTCCACCGCATTATTATTATTATTGTAATTATTTTTACTCTTTTTTTTTGTTTGTTCCCTCTATCCCTCCGGCAATTCATCGTATCTTACTGTTCTATTATAGTTTTGAAAACTTGGCTGCTTATATGTTGTTATTATTATTAATTTGGAATTATTTTATTCTTTTAATTCTTTTACTTTTATTTTACCATGACGTATAATTTTGTTTTTGAGTCTAAAATTTAGACTCTAAATAAAGAACTATTATTCAATTAATGTGGTTGTGTGCAGTAAGCAGTAGAGTAAGCCAACGACATACATAGAATCATCAAATTACTACTACCTACTAATACCATCACAATCAAATTTGATTGCCATTTGTCTTTAATCCACATTCTAAAATCATATTCAAAAAGAAATGCAAAGAATATTCTCCATAAACTGTCAACTAGACTGCCTCTTTCTATTATTTTATTACTTAAAGGGACTCCACACCCACATATGTTGTCACCGTCTTACAATAGTACAACATACCAAATTTTACATTAATCCATTTTACTCTGTTATTTTTAAAGTAAGAATAATTCACTCTAATTTTGATCTATGGTAAAATTTAAAAGTAAGATTATTATTTAGGATATCTTGGACGATTTTATTGATTTTTTTTTTTTTTGTGAGTTACGATCAATATAAAATGTACAGTTTCAAAAAGATCATGAATTGTTTCTTAATAAAAATAAAAGCCTCCAAAATGCCCTATATAATAATCTTACCTTTTGAAAACAGGTAAATTCACTTCAATTTTAGAATTGATAGAGTAAAATATATTATTGTAAACCTAAAATTTGCATGTTGTATGTTTGTATGACAGAGACAACACATGGCTGTGGTGTCCTCTTAATATAATTTTGTCTTGTATTTTAAATTTTAATTAAAAACACACAAATTATTTCCTTACTTGTTTAATGAGTCTGTCATTTTACAAACAAAGATCTGAGAGTATATTATAAATTTATAATGAACAATTTTGTTTGAGTTAAGAATTAGATAAAAACCTTTTTTTTTATATTCATTTATATTTATGGTTACTTCAATTACAAAAATACAATTTAATATTTTGCAATCATTATCATATTTTAAAACAATTTATTATTGTATTTCCCTATCATACAGTTAATGTTAATTTTATTTGCATATTTAATTTTCAATTGCCCCACCAATAAAAACCATGTTTTAGAAAAATCACAGAAATGAACTTGTGTGTAATATTTAATGTACATATATAAATTTTCTAAATATATTTGAAATAACTATTAAAGTTTGTTTATATTTTAAGTTGTAGTGAAAATATTATAATTAATTTTTTTATGTTTGTCAATATGCTGAATGTTAATTGTACAATTTTACTTTCATAATTTTAATATATTATAGATTTTTATTTAATGGTATATATTGATATAAGATACATTAACACAAAATGTTTAATTTTATATTTGTTTTGAATGAACAAAAAATAATTTATAAGTTCTAGTGTTGTATAAAATCATATTATTAATTATTAAGATTTGAGAGTTATACTTTTAGACATAAATATTTTATTTGTAAGTAGGAGGTATATAGATATATAGATATATATATAATTTATTTCAATCTTTTGTTGGTATTTATTTTCATATGAATGTGATCTTTTCCAGACTTGAACTTTCTGATTTTAACATGAAAAGTTGTAAAGTATATAAGAAAATTTAAAAAAATTAAATGAACGATCAAATGAACTCGTTCATTTTTTCAATGAATGTGAACATGAATATGTTCATTTGAAGAAAAAAAACACGAACGTGAAAGAGTTCTTTTTAAGTACAAATTTGAATGTAAACGGATTTTTTTGATTAACGTTCTGAAAACTGCTAATTCCTCATCTTTATTATTAAACTGTTCTTATATTTCTTTTTTAGCTTTTACTTTTTTTTATACCTACTGGCTACTGTGAACCTCTTAATCGTTTAAGTTTTAAGTTCAAATTATGAATTTTGGAAATAATATAGTATATAATAGTATAATACACGTTTACTTTACAAGTGAACTGTGAACAATACGCCAAAATACAGATTCATTAACACAATAGTATGCCAATACAAGTGTACAACATTACACTGTCAAGACTATTATTTTATAATAATGATAATAAAAGTTTAAGAGGACGCTACACTCGCATAAGTTGCATATTTTGTTGCCTCCATCTTACAAGTGCGTAACATAACAAATATTATACACTCAGCAGATAACGTTTAGCAAATAACTAAAACCATTTAGTAAACTGACTTCTCATTTATTCATTTATTTTAATTATTTATGTTGCACCCAATTACAGCATATATTTATAAAACTAAGTAAACATACAATAAGAAAAAGAAAAGCATATTACCTATATGATGTGTATAAAAAAAATAGTTAAAATAAAATTATAAAATACCTATAATTATAGGTGATAATATGAAACGTTTTTATGAATATAAT
>PVMI01056408.1:1039-23746 GCA_008528875.1 Aulacorthum solani | reverse complement strand
ACACGCTTGTCAAACGTTCGAACGCTTTTATCTTAACGTGTACCAGCTATATTTTAATATCGGACAGAGGTACTTACTTGCTTTCGTTTTCAATCTGGAAAAACCGAGGAATGGGCCAGGTGTGCTGAGCGGTGGTACCTGCAATACGTCCCCGTATCGGCGCATCGCGATAATCGTGCGAACGGTCACCGTTACGGGAAAACAAATAATCGATACATTTGAAGAGCCCTTGACACTTCTACGCGCTCCCCCCATCGCGTGTAAACCTATTCGGCGGCGCCGAGGTTAACGTTTTTCGAATCCGGTCGGTCTCTTCTTCTTTTCATCATCGACTGTCGCTAAATTTCACTAGCGCCACATATATATATAAAATGATAATAATACAATCGTATTAACCAGGTAGGTAGTAATAATATTATATGGGACGGGTATTATGCTATTATCGAGTCTGGCGATTATTAAGACGATTATAATATCGTATATTCCAACGACATTGACGACGATAATGATAATTGCGTTTGCGTCCAGCTCGCGGGTAACGCACATCATAATAATATGTATAATATTTTAATAAAATAATAAAATATTATGCGCCGCCGAGTCGGAGCACACCCACCGCACGAGAAAGGTCAACCGCGTCGCGGGGCGAACGAACTAAAATCCAATAGTGTATAATAATACATATTAATACGTATTAGGTACACCCGGATAGGTCTCGGTTTGTTTCTGGTTTTTTTTTTCATTACTCGCTTCTTCCACACGACGTCTATTTACTCCGTTCGATAAACGTAATAATATTGTTTTTCGAGTTTATATAATATTTTGTCAATCGCACGTCCGTCGTCGTGTACGAAATACCTTCGTCAAAACATTATTTTACTGTGCACCTACTTAGGTAGGTCGTAGGTACTATCTATAAACAAAATAATAATAATAATATTATTACGATACGATATAGCATAATATGCACGTCGGTGGTGGTAGCGACGGCGGCAGCTACGACCTCGTCCGATTTAATTAGCCATAAAACAAAAAAATAATAAATAATACTAAATGAAAACTGAAAAAAACAATTGTGAGCGTACGTGCCACGGCGATCTACGTGAAATCGAAAATGTTTTAATGCACGCTGGTTTTCGGAATTCGCATGTACCCACCTATAATATTGTATATTGGTTATATATATTTATAATAATATGCAATACAGTACCTATCCATACCACCACTGCCCGACTGACGTAACCCGCTGCTCATGTCGCGTACTACCTATACGACATAATAACATTATTACGTAGGTACAAGAGATAATAATATTATTATTACTATCATTATGGCTACAAAGGTAGTCGGGATTATATTTTTTTTTTGCCTCGGAAAAAAATTGAACATCGCGATTTAAGACACACTCTCACACACACACACACACACACACACACACACACACATACACAGACGTGACGTCCTGTGTCGGGAAATTTATTTGCAAACTAGATCATTTTTTTAAAAATATATACGCGATATGCCGATACGCGTAAATAGGTTTTATTATATAGATACGTGTTCGTGCTCGTGTGTGTGAGTTTATGCATATTATATGCATATATGTGTATGCTGGGCACTTGTTGCGCGAGTTTTTATTATTATTATTATTATTATTTCGAACGGATGTAATTTAATTTCGCCAAGGTCCACGAGATCAGACTACAATAACAAGTTTAAAAAATGTGTGGATACATATACATATTATATTTACGGCCCGCGGACTTGTAGGATGCGTTTTTCTATAATATGTGTACGCATATTATACGTCCAAACGACTATAACAGCCTGTTTTATTTCAGTAAATTGATATAATGTAGGTATTATTAAAAAAATATCGTAGTTATCTGCAAATTTTCGACATGGTATGTTATATAGGCACTTACTTGTAGTTATATCACATCCGTAAGCTTGTGCAAAAATTATCGGCAGGGTATATACTCATATTTCATAAATAATACCTATTATATAAGTATATGTATTCAAATTCATACTAAAAGTCTGTTCCAGATTAACATTTTTAACCACTCTTACTAATAAAAATATGAACTGCATAAAATACTCACTGCGATATCACATAAAATTAATCATTACTTGCCTATTTAATATTATTTACATATTTACTACATATTTAGGTATGATATTATGATAGGTACCTAGTACCTACTACAACTTATAAATAAATATAGAAGTCGCTATAACCACACTCTCATTCCTATACTAAGATACTAAGGACCATATATCAAATAATTAAGATATATTATTATAATTTATTGTGGGTTGGTATATATATTTTTTTAAATCGAACTTTAACGGTTAATTTAGCAAGCAAGCTTAAAAATGTTCATATAACAGTTAGCTACCTATTTGCCACTACCTTCTACCGTACAAGTTGTACGAATGTTTGTGATGATCTCATCTGACACGAATTGCGCGTTTCATGTAGTTAAAAAACAATGTGACGAAAACGATAGTAATTTGTAATTATGATAATTATTTGCAACTATATATATTAACACGCTTTTTTATAGACAATAATTTCTCAGAAGTGTATGTTTTTGATATAGGAGTACAATTGCGAACAAAAGATCGGATAACTCCTTAAACCTGAAATTCGTATGAAAAATTATAGGTCTTATATTATTATAAAATGTACAATATACCTATCGTCGGAATTGATTTTGTATGCGAATTCAACGCACGTCTTATTGTTTATTGACAGTAGACGAATGCACGCACGTCGAATCGCATAAGAATATTAACGAACTAATAAATGCGTGCGTAAATAAATTTTAACTTTATGGATGTTTAGACCTACCTGTATATGCAAACTTTGGTTTGAAATTGTTCAGCCTAATGTTTTATATTATTTTTATCCAAATTTTAAATAGGTACCTAGGTAGGTGTATTTGAATTTTATCTAAATCGCATGCAAGCTAACTATGCGTTTACGATTAGTCGATAGATAGTTTAATGTTTTATCTTGACAAAATTAGATTATGATTATTTTGAGTTTGAGTAAAAAATATTGCGTGTATTACGTATGTATGACAAAGATCCAAGAATAAAGAACGTATCTATATATAGACAAGGCACAGTGCATGGTTAAAAAATATTATAGCTAATGCAAACGATTTTGACGGTACAATATTCTCCGTGCATTATAATTTCATAAATTCTTTACCGAAATCTATTGAGATAAGTAACATTGAAAAAAACACCTATATTTTTTAATATATCTACGCAGTTGACCATAATATGTTATGTTATGTTTTCATTTTAATTGTTTTGTCTAAAAGTTACTCGAATAATTTTCTTATAACGCTTGTTGTAATATTATGCAGGTACGATGTCACGATGTACCAACAGAAGGACAGATAAAATCGTTATTAATATTCATAAAGAAAAACAAAGTGTTAAAATTATTACAAATGATTACATAACTGTTTGAATAGTTTAAGAGATCAGATCATAGATCAAGATTTATATAATTGTAGGGGGGGGGGCTAGTAATTTACTGGACAAATTTATCCGCAGGGGCTACGTCCACACCCTAAAATATAATATTACCATAAATACAAAGCATTAATAAAAAATAAACATAAATAATAGTTAAAATACAATTTAGTGAATATATAGTAATTTTTTTTATATTTAATATTCTCACCTTTATAATATAATATAATGTAATGTAGAAGAATTTAATTTGTCTTGTAGCATATCCGCAGTATTTATCTTATACATGAAGTCTAGAAACTGCATATTTTGTAAGTTGCTGAACTAAAAATTAGCAAATATCCACATGGCTATAAACTTGTAAAAATTTAAATAAATGAAGGAATATATTTTTAGTTATTACTTTATTTAAAACATCACAATATATTTCATTTTTGGCAGTTTCTGATTGTATTATATAGTTTATTAATAGTGTTTTTGGCTGTGGGCATCTCCGACTGAATCTGTCTGTTCTTAGATAGATCCAATAAGCCCTAACATGAATTAAAAATCACTTGATTTGAACAAATATTTTAATGCTGCAGTCATTGAGTGATATCATAGACATTATGATACCACCACGAGGTTAACTTCTCAACGTTATTTTTATTTCTACCACAGAAAAATATACAAATCATGAAATATAAATTATGCATGATTATGTTTATTGTTCGAAACTTGAAACAAATAATTAAAATTATCATATAAAAAATGTTTTTGTTACGCTTTAAGATCTTGGTAGGTAATTGATGTAAAATATGTATTTTTTACTATGTACACTGTACAGTGGTTAGTGTCTATCCAATCATTTTATCAAGTTACCTAAGCTCTTCAAAATAGCACTACCCGATCTGCGTCTATATTTAAAATATTTACTTTGTGCCATACAGACGTAAATTTGGTTGATAATCAAGGGGTCTAAAAATATCAATGTACAAGTATTATACTTAGGAGGTCAATTTAGGAAAATCTTTGGGGGGATGGTTGAGCTCACTAATTTACACCTATGCTTTGTGCTTGTGTTATTGGAGTAATAAAATATGTCATTTATCATTTGCAATCATTTTTAACATGATATTGTACTAAAATATTAAGCTGTCGAACATGTATTGACACCATGGAAGTGCGTAAAATGTAAATACAATTTAATGCCTATGTTAAGTGTTTTTAAGTGTAGGTATATTTTTGAGAACTTAATTTAATTTGATTATATCAGTATATAGGTTTATTGACCGTTAACTAAATGATACTACAATTTACAACCTTATTAAAAATATTTATTGACGAATAAAAGTGGCATGGGGTTATATATGTAGGGCTACGATGACCTCCATAAAAATACATGGACTATAAGTACTCATCCCATCCACTATCCATAAGTTGTAATTATTATATCACGAGAAAAGCTATTAATTCATTTTTCATTTCAGTTTCATTTAAAGTGAAACGACCTTACCCTCTCAAAAATTATGAATCATATTTGCACTTTTGCTGTTGAATAATTTATGTCGGAACTTTATTATATGTATGTAACAATGTAATTAGGTACTATACGTTTATACTGAGGAACAGAATAGGTACTGACTATACTGATGGTAAAATTTTAATTTGGCGAGACGTTATAATATGTTTTAAATGGTTTCTATCAGTCAGGGACTATATTACTTTCACTTCATTACTTCAGTAGCAATTGTCTTGTGTACTCTATCATAATTCATAGGTATATTTTAATTTCTCTAGTAAATCATGCTATTTACTGTTGTACACATGTCGTTAATAATTAATCAATTAGAAACGTGAGATGGAAAGGGGGTACATCAAGGACGTTGAAGTGACTGTATGTGGACTCTCACGTTCACAAATAGGTACCAAGTACCTATGTTCATACCATGTTATACGTATCGATGACAATTTTTCATCAAAATTTAAAAATATATCAATCAACTTTAATATAGAAGCCACATAAATATGTCGTTCGGTATTTCGATCTGGTCCATTCTGTAGTACTTCGATTGTTATTTTTCATTTAATACTAAAAATGAATTATAATTTGAAAGGTTATCTACATTTTTACCACTAGCAGTAAATCCACAATTCTTAGTAATTCACACTGTTGTCTTGAACGACCAGATAAAGTGACTGTAATAATAATAACACTTAAAATCTGTAATTTCGAGTTAGTTTGTGATTTCACAAACATTGTTCTAAGACTTATATAAATAATATTTATTGCTATAAATTATAATTATTAAGAAGACACTAATAAAATGATAATCGTTAAGTGATTACGATTTTAATGTAAGAATGAACATTATTTCCATTATAATAAAGGCATTTATGTTCCATACATATTAATCTAAGCCATATTATAATCAGTGTCCACATTTTTTAAAACTTACAAATTTTAAATTCAGATAGTGTTAGACGAATGTTCAGTGTTCACACGGGGCGTGCCAGACTTAATTAAATCAATACTAATACTGTCGTTCGTATGACAGGGCGTGCCTATAGGGCCATTCAATTGCTAGTAGAATGATGTTCTGCAAATATTTTTGAGAGCGTAATACGAATGATGAATTTTTACTAGTTGTGAGACCTGTGCCAAGTCCTTGGTAATGCCTTGACACCAAATGAAAACGTTTGACGAATCGATAACATCAAACTCCATACACAATTTTTTACGATTTGATACGGTTATTTTATAATATATAGGAATCTACTTAACAAATTTTATCAGATTAGAATTTGTAATACACATTTTTGTTGTACTCATACTTAACCAAATATTTCAATTTAAATTAATAAATTATACATTTTTCAGAGTTTGAATTGAGAAATCCGCCGCAACATGGCGACACGGATATCCATTATAGTGTTTGCAACACTATTGGCTTACGTATGCAATACAAGTGCCATTCTGTCTGAACAGCTTGACTGTCCAGAAGATTGCGATTGTCATTTCTTCAGAATTAACTGGGTGACAGACTGTTCGGAAAGTAACTTGACAGCCATGCCATATGAAGGACTCGACGGCAACGTCTACGTACTTAATATGAACGGAAATCTCCTAAAAGAAATCGAACCGTTCCCGGCCGACATCAAACTTAGGACATTACAGTTGTCTGAAAACTTTTTAACGAAAATCCAAAAAACAACGTTTGCTGGACTCCATTACCTGCTGGATATAGATTTGTCATCTAACTTGATCAATTATGTTGATCCTGAAGCATTTGTGTAAGTTTACTTAAATAGGTATCTAGTCACCTAGTTAATGTATATACGTGCTAGGTATTTCGTATGTATACGTTTGTACAAAGGATATTTAGCCTATGAAAGGACACACGCTCTTACCTCGGCGTTTAACTTCAATCGTATTTAAATTAAACAAATTGAGTCACAGTTTCCACGTTTGCTTATTCAAGGTCAATTCCATTGTCGGGCGACGTACTAACGTATATTAAAAAATGTTTGAACGGCCATACTAAACAGAATAATATTATTATAAGTTCTTAAATTATCTTATTTTATCAATCTAATCTTAAAAAATATTAATTATATTACCTATATAATATCATTTTTGATGTTAATTGAGTGATTATTTTTGTATTGTCTATTAGCTTTATATTTGTCTAAGCAAAAAGTGAAACTCGTAGGTACCTATTATCAGCTCTATACAAAAACCGTTAGTTCATTTTGTAATGAATAATCATTTATTTAAAATTGCTATCGATAAATTTTTATTTTAACTAAATATATTTATTACAATACAAAATAATAAAAAATTTTAATTAAAAAATGTATTATCTACTTTAACATTGATCTCATTAAGAAAGTGTCTAAATACATTTTAAATATTATAAATTTAAAACTCATTCAACATTTGTTATATTTGTTACAGGGATAGCGCTGGATTAATTACATTAGAATTACAAGGAAATCCATTGGAACAAGTCGAAGGTCCATTCTTATACTCAAAGTCTTTGCTGTACTTGTACCTGGCAAATAGTCATCTAACAAAATTATCACCACAGTTTTTCGCCAATATCAGTGGTCTAGACAAACTTGATATTTCAGGAAATCCTCTTCATATTATTGAACCAGGCATATTTGATCCTCTTACTAGCTTAAAACATTTAATTCTTAATAACTGCAATCTTACACACATATCGAGCGTAGCATTTAGTAGTCTTGGGCACCTCACGGTATTGGAATTGGCTGGAAATAGTCTAAAAAGCCACGTTGACTGGACTTTAATACTGGGTAACTTAGGCAGATTGGAACATCTCGATTTAAGACAATCGGGTGTATCAAATTTACCGGAAAATGTGTTCTTCAATAATACTTGGCTAAGAGGTTTAGTGTTGGCTGAAAATGAATTGTCTGATCTCGATGTGGCTACTACTTTAGGTCACAATTTAGTTCATTTAGATTTTCTTGACCTCAGTTACTGTCATTTAAAAGGACCTTTGTCTGAAGATGCATTCGCTAATGCTACGAAGTTGCGTACCCTCATATTATCTGGAAACCATTTATCTGCAGCAGACTTGGCGGTAGCTTTATCGCCTTTATTAAAACTAGTGAAACTATCATTAAGAGACTGTGGATTGACAAGGTTGCCCGCTAACACATTCCATAAATTTACTAGCTTACAAGAATTGGACATATCAAGAAATCCTTTGAATAATGCCTTTACAGCACTTTTATCCCCATTGGAATCATTGGAACATTTAGATATGGGTTATAGCAACTTGCAAAGAATATCAAGAACAACTTTCTTAAAAATGTCTGCTTTGAAAACGCTTATTTTGTCTGGAAATAAACTTAAAAGTCTCGAATCAGGTTTATTCCAAAATCTTACTCGTTTAGAAGTATTAGAGTTGAATAACTGTGGCCTTAGTCGTCTAAATGATACTGTATTCTACGATAACTTCACATATCCAGACTTGGAAGAGTTAAGACTTTCGGGAAATCCTCTTCAAGTTCCTGAAGAAGGGCCAATACTACCACCTCAACTATCTGGTTTAAAGAATTTGGACATGAGTAAATGTAATTTGAGTTATTTACCCGTTGATGCTTTTACAACAACGCCAAACATTAGTCAGTTGCTGTTGAACGATAATAAATTAAAGAGTGACGAAGAAGGGTCTATGAAGTTCTTAGAATCACTGACTGGGTTGGAACAATTGGACTTGAGTTTCAACAATCTAACAGCAATTAAACCTGATAAATTTGGATATAATCATCAACTTATGTCGTTAAGACTGGTCGGTAACCCTTGGAAATGCGATTGTTATGTTGTGGATATGTGGGAATGGGCTGCATCGTCTAAAGGAAATATAGGCGTGTTAGTTGGTTCAACGAAATCAATTGCTTCTAATGTAAACAATAAAAAGACCAAAGGATTGGTGTGCAATTTTGATCCTAAGAGCACGCCTGTTAAGGAAGCTAAACTAAGAAGACCCGGAAGAGAACTCACATCTAGTGTGCAACGCACGTGGGCCAGGTATGTGCGCGAGGCGAATTGTCCACACAGTCCTGTGGCAGCAAGACCAGCCAGAATAGTTACTAGAGAAGTTCACGAGTACCAGCCGATGTTGTCGGAAATTGAAAAAGAAACAGAAAATAAATGGCTACCTCTTATAAGCTTCTGTGCTGTTTTGTTGTTGGTTTCAGTAGTGATGATGAGTGTTTTAATTAAGCGTAAGGAAAATCCAACAAAGAAAGATAAAGACATTTCATGTGATTATTCACAAGAAGAAAATGATGTGGTGCAATTTAAAGGAACTAAAAATGTATCCCGTAGAACTATTAAATGACAAACTTGTACTAGATAAACTAAATTCCAGTTATTACCTAAAGTTTGTAAGTCTTAAGCAAATATTAATTTCATTATTATTATAATTTTTTTTTTTTAGTAATCAAGCACGTTTTACCACGTTCTACGTACGAAACAAAACATTATAAAATTTAATAAATGTATACTTGGAATTTTGGAACTTTATCATTCTTTGTATTATGTTTAGAATATTTTCCAATATTTGTTTTCCTAGCAGAAAAGTTCCTAATGGTAGTTGGTTGTCAGTGGTGTTGGATACAGTCAATCAAAAGCAATGTTTCTCACTTTTATATTTTCATTCCTAATGCAAGGTCATTCAGTGCAGGGTAATAGTAAACTTGCACATTTTTAAATGAACAATAGACTAGGTACTAGTCGAGTTTCACTGTTTATTTTATTATAATTATTATTTGGATTGACTGATCAAATATATATTGTATATTTTAGTTATAAGCTTTTAATGTATTATGTATGCACGCTCTCTGTAAAGCAATGTCAGACCATAGATTATGATTTTAGTCTTCGACCGTATATTATAATCACGGCTTAGGATTATACGCATTATATTACTATTTATAAAATATAATAATTATACTATAGATTACCAACCTAATATAATTGGTTAAGATTATTTAGATGTAGAAAAATAAATATTCATTATTCTTGTTATGATAAATGTATCTATTAAATGAAATGTATATCTTATTTTAGTATAATAATTTTTAACTATATTTCTTACCATTTTATTTGTCCTATTGTGATTTTCCTAATGATCTTTATCATTTTAATAGAACAAACAAACATTTAAATTTGAAACAGTTAAACCTTTGAATTTTAATTACTGTGTACCATTATTATTTACTATACTTGATGATTATTATTCATACAACGTGAATGTGCATAGTTTTTAAATTTATTTTAAAACTTATATAATTTAATTTTAATGATAAAATATTTTTTTAATTATCATTATTTAAAGGGAAAACATAATTGACAAACAATAAGTATAATAGGTCATTACATATTTGTTTTAGTGGCATTATACATCTCACTAAATTAAACAAGAAACCCCACACATATTTGGTTGCCCAGTAGGTGCAATACATTCAAGGCTCAAGAATCCAAACAAAAGAAAAAATATATTGTTCTTATGAAATATCAAACTGTTCAATGGAAATTATAAGGAATCTAATTGTGTCAGATAGGTAATCATTAATTTGAATATTTAATCAAAATATGAATCAATACAACATATATTTTACTACAATAATTATCTAATATAAAAACAAAACTGTTAAACTATGAAATTACATTTTGATGGTTTTTAAATGTTCTTTTATCTCTTCCACTATATTCATATTAAATTTCTCATTAACTAAATTGTTTAAACTTACGTTACTGGCTGTAGCAACATTTTCAATGATGCCATTTTTTACAGATAAAACAACAGATTGTTCATTATGTTTAACAGTTATATTAAACTTTGGCGTTCGTCCATATCTCCATTCCCAACTCTCCATTTCATTTTTTATTTCATTGAAACCTGTTTAAAAAATTAATATTAATAAATATAGTTAAAAAAATTCTTGAATATTTTATATTATTTGTAAGAAATATACACAGTTGTTATATGCTTTTATTTATATTATTATAAATCTCTAATCAGAACTTATAATATATACAAAAAAAAAAAAAAATATTACCAGGGAATGTTTGTTCATTTGGTGTTACATAATTAAATCCTTGATTTGTTGTTGTTGTTTTATCACCTACTGTTTTCAGGTATTGTAAACCAACAGCAGTCATTAATCTATTGATACACACTTTGTTATTAATTTGTGTCAAATTCAACACATCTGATGTTACACTAACTGTGGCATTGGTTTCAATATTTTTCTAAAAAAACATTACAATGTGAGGAGTTATGTAACATTTTAATAATTTTTATTGTGCAATTTACTTCACGTTTTCTCAATAAATTTGACATCAATTCTCGATTGCAATTAACTAATAATGTACAATGGTGGTATGCATTAGGTCTTCCCAACTTGGAAGCAGTGCCAGATATCTATATATAAATTAAATTTCTTAATACATTAAAGCTGTAAAATAATATTTTCATTATGAGAAAATTAAATTAATTTAAATTCTTAACTTTGTATTTATTATCAATTACAATATCTTCTCGTTTATTAATTTCTGTTACAACATTCCATTCACTTTTTAATGTTTCAACAATTATTTCTAAATTTTGTTTCCTATTATAAATGTCACGGTTTGTGAAAAATGTCATATTGAGGTTTTCATCATCATGAAATACTGTTCCACCACCACTATTCCTTCTTGCTATCCGAAGATCAATAGCCGGATCATAATTTACTTCCAACCAAGGGTTTTGATGGCGACCAATTACAACACAATTACTGTTCACCCACAAAAGCAACATTGATTTATTAGTGAAGTCTGAATGTCGGTAGTACCAGTGTTCCAGGGCAAGGTTTTCAAATACATCTGTTGATTTTGATATCATAACAGTCTTTTCGATCACTGATGAATAAAATCTTCGAACCATAAAGGCCATAACTAACTTGAGCCTGGAAGTAAATTTGAGAATAAAATTGCTGGTTATTTAGTACAAAAATGCATAAATCATTTAGATTTGATATTGGTTAATTTGTGTTATTTAATTAATAGCCAAATAACAAGTTATTTAGGTATGATTGGCAAAATAAATTTAGATAATAATTATTTATAGTTTTTAAATAGGTACTACAATTTGTATTTTAAAGTGTCTCATGGGTCAGCTATTCTGCACTCACTAAAGAACAAGTACAATTTGAGATAATTTTTAATTTTCAACATACTTTTGCAAGATTACATGTGATTAATAGTATTTAGATTGATTACCAGCCAGTATTACAGAGTAATATTATTATTATTTTTTTTAGATAAGTAATATTAAAATGTAGAGAATTTCAATTTTGATACAAATTTAGGTACTAAACCACATTTTACAATTAATTTAATCAAATATGGCATAGGCGCCTATAATACTGAATCTATACATTTTTTTCTAATGCATGCCCACCTACTAATACTCTATACTTAATAGTTAATATTGCGGTAATTAAAAAAAAAATTAAATACTAATAAATAATTGTATATATTTTTATTATTTGTTAGGCAGGAATTCATGATTTATTAATTTATTATGTATTTCAACTAATTGGTACGAATTGAATAACAAATTAATATAAGGAGGGTAGTTTAAAATATAGTTTGCAACAGTGTACCTAATTGTTAGTACAAATTTAAGGATAAGAAAGTATTACAAAAAACATTATATAAATCAAAACAAAAACTTTTATTAATCATTAATTGGCTGATGAATTTTGTATTAAGCGGTCAGATATAATACATGATCAATAAATCCTAAAAAATAAGTAAAAAACTGAAATATAACAAAATAAGCAAGATACAATTTCATATGTAAATTACTTAATAGTGGTACCTATCTATGTATATCATCACCTTCAACCAGTAGTGTGTATCATAAAAAAATTGGTGTTGCTCTAATCATTTAAGATGACCTGCCCCGAGTAATAATGTTAAACCGACCTATATGTCTTATTTTTCTTCCATTAATACCCACCCACCCAAATTTAAGGTATTGATTGAGCAAAAAATGGACCCTATATTGTTCTATGATATTATACACCACTGTCTTCACCAAGCATTAAATTTGACTTGTCAAGATGGATTAGTAGTATTGGTAATAAAAATTACCAGCTAAACTTAATAAATGTTGTAAGTCATCTATGACAAAAAATTCTTTCTAAAAAAATATATTATTTGGGTATACAAAAATAGATCTTGAGTCATTTAATAAAAAAATAAAAATAGTTTGTTAGATTAATTTCATTTAAAATATAAATACCTTCCTAAGTAGTAGGAAGGTATTTATTGTGTTTTAATCAGAGATGTTTGATTGGTTTGCAAAACGAAAATTTATTTTTACAAACAAAACACAGTTAATATAATTTCTTACCTTTTACAGCAGACTATTGAAAATTATTCAAATAAGAGTTGCCCATACCTATGGTTTAGCAGTTATGAAAATCTGGAATTTTTTTGTGTTACTTAATAAAACAAAAAGATATTGTGAAGATAATAAATGATAAATAATTTGAGATTTTTACTGAACAGTGAAAATATAAAACAGGCCCAACAAAAAAATAATTTTGAAACAAAAAATATATGAAAATCTATTTATCCAAAATGACAATTTATTGCAAAATTAAAAATATTAATTATGTTATTGCGAAACGATCATACTGTCATTTTGTGGATCAATAACGGATGTAAGGCTAATGGCTAATACTATTATTATATTATTAGGTACCTATTATAATTTATAAAATGATCTATTATAGCAACAGATTTCATTTAAATTTACCATTTGGTACAATAAATGTACTTTAATGTATTATGGCCATACTTAAAAGTGAAAATAATAATGAACAATGAAAACCCTAGTTCTTAGACAGCCGGATAGGGTAAGTACCAAACCACCTAGTTTTAAAACTTTTACTAGTCCAAAACATGTTAGAAAATGATGTCCTAAACGGTAAGAACAAATGTGATTAGTAATTTATTAATTTACCAAAATATAGTCTGTCTGAGTATAGCTCACTGCGATTAACTGTGTAATTTGTGTTGAAACATCCCCCATCGACCATCAACCTATATGTATCATAAATTATGATTAAGATTTCTACAAAATACATTTGTTGTCTTATATGGTGCTATTTACTATTTTATACTTGACATTTAATAATATGTAGATTGATGGTGAGTGTGTAAAGCATCCCACATTTAAATATAAAATTAAGACACCACCCTAAAAAACATTTCCTACGAGCCTGGTCCTAATTAGATCATTATAATGTAAAATATAAAATCAAATTAAATGTACAGTAAAGTTATAAACGTAGGCAAATACATGATCTACAGATCTTTGACCATTTTTGAAAATATAAAGAGTTAAGAGACAAGCACAAGTATAGATAATCAACATACCGGGTCTGGCGTGCAGTTTTATTGAAAGATAAGTATCGAAACTTCTACCACAAATCAAACCAGATTTACCACAGAAACAGTAAAATTAAAAAAAAAAATCAATCCGTGCTATTACGTCTTGGCAAGCCGTTCATTCGACTGTCTGATAACTAATTATCAAGTAAAAAAAATGTTTTTATCTGTCTATAGACATAAAATGAAATGATATTTTACTATAGAAGTTACACGGCCTTTAGGTAAAATAACTCAATGTTTAAAACCGACCTTTATTTTGTTGTCGTCAAATGAAAATATCAGTGTTTTTCAACATAACCATAGTTCTATGACCATAGATAATATAAGAATATAGATTGATATTAATTTATCTATAACCGGTCTACAGCAGTGATAACTGATAAATGATAAGACAACGCATGACAAATAATGTTAGAATATTGCAGCTTACCAAATTACTACATCAGATACATTAAAGTTTACAAATTACAGCTCGACGACGAATAAATAAATAATTTATTCATTTATCATACATCATTTGTGGTTGATTCGCGTACATAATAATAATGTTTGGTTTGAAGATTGAACGTCAATAATAAATTGTTAGGATTCAGTTGAATTATCGGCTCCTACGGTAAGTGAAACGATTTATTAAATTTATGCCATAAATTTTCTCTGACGTTTGCCTAAACTTTTTTCATTTGTTCGTATAGCCATGTGGACCGTTAGAATTCCAAAACGTAATGTGCCGAATGTATTCGGTCGATCGCTCGCCTCTGCGTACGTTTGTCGTCAAGAGAGCCGAGCACAGTATCCACCTATTGTAGATATTAAGCCCGAGCCAACAGTGTTACGTCAGGAACTGAGCGACCATGAAAAAATTCGTAACCTCAGTACCGTTGAAGAAAAATCCATTGGAATAAACATGCCCAGGTTTGATTGATTGATTGAATATTACAAAATATTACACTGTTTAACATATACTATATCGATTGTTTAGATATTATGGTTGGCAGTCTTTAGTGGTAAAAGACAAAGTAATACCTTACGACTTCTTGCCGTTTGCTCAGACAGTAACAAAGACTAAAATATATGAAGTAGACACTCTTCCTAATCGACTTTCGAATGATGATTGTCAACAATTCATCGATCGTATAAAACCTCAGCTAGAGGATAGTTTGGTATTTGAATACAATAGAAATAGGTTAGTAATAATCACGGTAGATTATAGATTATAATCTACCGTAGTAGTAATGAATACCATAAATAATTATTTGGATTTTATTATTGAAAAATGTTTAAATCACTTTTTAGAAGCAGAGGTAAAGAAATAAAATCTGATAAAAATATTGTTGAATCCGGAACAACAAATGAATTGGCTAAAAGTATAGCAGAACAAGTAAATCGTATATTCTTAGCTAATCTGGCAGCTGATTATCCACACTTATTTGAAGCTCAAGTATGATTTTGTATTTATCAATTTAATTTATAATATATCAAATCATCATTGCTTAACGATTAATGGTTAATTTTAAATAGATCGATTATGAACCTCGGGTTGAAGGATTCTGGAACGTACACGGATTTGCAGCCACTAAAGAAGATGAAGAAATGAGAAAGAAAAAAAATGTGCCCAAAGAGAATTTGAAAAATCCTGTTGATAGATGGATACATTATTTTGGTCGACCCACAATCCAGGTGCGACATGATTTACCTTTGCCCTCAGTTCCCTTAGATAAATGGACGCTAACTACTGCTCAGTCTTCCTCTTCTGATATTCCAAAAACTGCATTTAAAGAATTTGGTATTCCTAATTACGATTATGATCCTACAATTTATCATAAATTACCTTATGAAAGGAGACATGGTGTCAGTATACCAGGTTTGTTATAAATTATGCAATAAAAAAATATATTCATCTAAAGATGGTTAAAATATTTATAATATAAAAAATTATTTCAGGTTTTTGGCCAAATGATCAACAAAAATTTGGTTTGTTGTCCATACACACTAACGAGTACTTAGAAGATAGACCACCAAATTTTGGTGAATCAGAACACCAAGAAGCTGTTCATGCCCAAGCAATACTAGCATCATTTGCTTGGTTGATAGGTCAAGCCTCTTATCAAGGTATAAACTGTTTGTTTTTTTTTGATACATTGAAACCCTCTTAACGGACACCTCTAAATAGCGGATACCTTCAAATAGTGGACACAATTTTAGTGACCAAGAATATCCAGTCTTTATAGGTTTCACTTATAAAACTTGATTCATCCTCTCGGTTTACATTTTAAAACCAAGGTTTGAAATTGTGTTGAAATCTCAATTCCTTAAATGTTCAAAATGTATAATCAATGCATGCAATTGTTTTATTTAATTAACTATTTTTAGCTGTTTGCATATAAAATAAAATTATTTGCAGGTTTTGCAATTTGCAATGAAATCACATATCCTCTTGTTAATCAATCGATTATTACAAATGGTAAGACATGGTCATTTTACATGTATCAGTTAAATACTATGCGGTTCTTTAAAAGTCAAGATGACATAAACAGTCCAGTTGCTCCCAGTAACATTTGTTGGGGAACTAAACAAACAGAACTGTTTCACGAAATCACAGACAACCGCATTGTTGGTACGTAATAAATTATTAAATGTCATAGAACAACTATAATTACATGCTGAAAATGTATTGCTTGCAGGTTGGAATGATGATGTGTTAAAAGACCTTTTGAGCTGTTATGTGAATATCCCCAAATCACGAGATCACGAAATGTGTCCATATCTTGGTAAAGAACAAGTAGTGGCAAACATAGATGATATTACAAGAAGGTAAATTAAAATACACATTAATAATTATTCATTTCCTTATAATATATTAAATATAAGAAGAAGAATAACCCGTTGTATTCATAATAAACTAACAAATTATAATAAATATATATTTTTATAGGGTATGGTTACATAAAAGACACAAAGTTTTAACATCTCACAGACCTAGACATCGTCTTGTACCTGAAGTTTATGACTGGGAGCGTATTTATAAGATCCAATTTGAAACCAGACCTTTTGAGGCCAGGAGACGTTTCTTTGAACTCGAACAGGATCCACTGAACGAGAGAAGACTTGATGACCATTATGGGCCTTATATACAACGCAAGGACAGAGATAAGGGCAGAAGAATTAGGAAAAAACGATTCGAAGACATGTATTATCCTGATGTCTAGCGTGTTATTTTTTTATTGCTTTAAATTACTTTTTAAGGTATTCGTTAGAGGAATTATTAAATATATAAAATAAAAGTAATATATGTATTTGAGGCATTTTACATAATTGTTGTACCCAAAATAATTTAAATATTTTAAATTTGTAGTCCCTCATTCTATCAATAAAGAATTTGTAAATTGAGAAAATCTTTGAAAAATTATTTACCTATTGGCTATTACCAATAAAATATACAGAAGCATGAAAAATATTTATTTGCAAGATGTATATGACAGTTATGCACAATAACAGATGTAATTTTTATTATGATTTACAATTTAAGATAATTATCTATTTAGAATTTTAATTTACAAAGAATAAGTGTTGTCATTGAGTTTAGAGTATACATCAGACAGTACACAAACTCTCAAATCTATATACTATAATCTTCACATTGCCAGCAATTATTTTGTTGTACAATTTTACTAGACACGGCTTATTCATCTAATACAAAATCAATGATATTTTATCATAGTAACTACCCATGAAAACAAAGTAAAATGTAATTCAATTTATTAGTTATTAAGTTAATATATAAGTATATTACATTTTTAGTCATTAAGTAATTTATAATAATAAGTTATCAAAGAAAGTTAAGTTATTAATATTACTCAATCGAAATTGAATTATATTATTAAAGTTCAAATAAGTTCATTTAATATAAATCAAAATAATAATTACAAATTAACCTTAATAATTTCAAGCAAGCAATTAAATTGTAACAAATATTGCTTCATTAATTTTGTTCTTGTGATTCAGGTAATATTTAATAATTCTTTTGGACTTTTTATCTAAGCTGACGCTACACCTATATCTGTGGTCTCCATCTTACAAAATATGTAAAATATGGCAAAAACTGTTCAGCACTGGAGAACTATACTTTCCCTGTATTTATAGTAGAATCCTCAAAATTCCACAACTCGCAAGAGTTCTTATTGTTTGGATAACACAAATACAATTAAAGTTATCAGTTTAAGAACATAAAGTTTTTTAAATTTAATTATTATACATGATTAGTAGTCCGTGCAGTCAAAAAATAAAAAGCTACAACAAAGATTAAGTTCTTCCCTAAGTTTTGTGGAATTGTAACTATAAATGCAGAGGAAGTATAGTTGCCCCGTGGAAAACAGTTTTTGATATATTGTACATTTGTGAGACGGAGGTAACACATGCAGGTATAGCGTCCTCTTAATTTAAAATATTTTTGATGGTATTATAGAAACAGGTTTTATAAAATAAAATCAATTTACTATAATCAGTATATACTATATTATCACATGAATACATTTTTATCACTAATCAATAAATATAATTATTTTTCATATTGAAAGGCAAACCTACAAAATATGTTAATCACTAAATTACAGTGATATTATTGACAGTCAATTTCAATATGTTGAAAATATTAGGAATACAATTTTAATTTCAATAATAAATAGAATTTTTGAGTGCACACAAAATCTTAATATATATATAATAGTTTTCTTGTTTATCTTAAATATTGCAAAATAAAGATAAACCAATTTTATCTTAAATTACTCAATATCATCATCATCTTCTTCATCACTTGTACATGATAAAATACCAACAACAAACTCTATTGCTTGCTTATCCTGGAATCAAATAATTATATAAAGGCCATTTAAAACATCAACAACTATAAATATTACACTAACATTGCACGTAGTTTGACTTTTTTTCCTGACAACCACTTTTTTGGGATTGATCAACTTAATTTTCTTTTGTTCTTGTATGTCTAGACATTCATATCTTGAAGTTTGAAGTTTATAATACCCGTCGTCATCTTCAATGTACCTGCAAACCAATAATCAATACAAATTGAATAAAACTAAAAAATGAATTCACACAAAAAGTAAATTAAAAACCTGAAACGTTTCAAGCCGGCTGGTTTATGGAAATTATGATCTGTTTTTAAATGTTTGGTTAGAAATGATCCTCTTAGGAACAAATCACCACACATATGGCAATAATATTTATACAGTTCTTCTGCATTGTAATGTTCTACTCCAATATGCTTTCGCATTGTGTACTCGCTTCGACATGAAAAATCACAGCCATCCTTTGAACATTTGAATAGAGGGCCTGGCGCATGTTTTCGTAAGTGTGTAGTAAGATCTACTTTGCGCACAAACCTACAAATTGAAAACTTAGAATATTGCAAATAAATTATATCATGTTATACTTGCTTGGATTTACACAAATGACATCCAAATGGTTTTATATCTAAATGGCGGTAACGTATATGAGTGGATAGTTGTATTGCTCTAGAAAACGATGCATCACACTGATGACATTTAAAATAATTTATATGAAGGCGAACATGTTGTTTAAGAAGTCTTTCACATGAAAATGTTTTTTTACAAAACGTACATTGATTGCTTTTGTCTGAAAAATAAGAATTTCTAAAATTATAATATGGTATTTACTTTAATTTTTAAGCTTACCTTTATTTGATTGTCTACAGTGATCTTTCAGTTTAGTATAAGTGGCAAACATAATACCACAGTTAGGACAAGCACATGATTTTTCTTGAGTGTGGCTTTTTAAGTGATCAACTAATCGGTAACGTGCGGTAAATTGTGAAGTACAATCTGAAAATAATATATGTTAAAGATTAAAATTATTTGAAGTCAGAATAGATGATGCAGATGAAATCAATACAAAGATACATTTGTTATTTACAAACCTGTCCATGGGCAGATGAAGTTAGAATTTTTGAATTTTGTAAGATCTAAATGTTGAGCAACATGCTCTGCGTAGTATTGCATACATTCAAATCGATCATTACAATTTTTCCAATTACATTCAAATTCACTTGGTAAATCTGGTAAGATGTTAGCACCATCACCGTTCAACTTACATCCCTAAATATAATACAATAAAATATAGAGTGGGTAGTTATAAAAAAACTAAAATTGGCAATGTGCAGGTTTTTGTCGTAAGTATGTACATACAGGTATTTCGCAGAGTTGTAAAACAGCCAAGCCAACACATTTAAGTCGTGTGTGATATGCATGGAAATTTACATGAGTTGTAGATTTCACTTCGCAGTTTGATTGGAAAGTACAATTATTCCATGAACATGTAAACCATTCTAAAGATAATACTTAGTTTTTAAAATTGTAAAGTAAAAAATAAAAACAATCAATGTTAGACCGACATACTTTCTTTATTGCCCTGCCATTCTTCAGTCCATAAATAATCGACGTGCTGAGCAACATGTTCAAGATAATCTTTTATACAGGTTAATTCATAATTGCACTCTACCCAACTACAACAGTAACTCATTTTTACCCGATCCAATTCCAATTTCTTTTTTCTAGGTTGTTGTATCTTGCATTCTTTCAAGTTATTTAAATCCAAACTAGACTTATACGACTCTGAGTCATCTGAATTATTGGTAACAACACCTATTTTAAACAAATAATGTATATTTTTAGTTAATTTCTTTAAATGAAAAATGAATAAAAATGAAGTAAATTACTATTTTTTTAATACTTATTGAATATTATTAAAATATTTGAGATATTATGATGAATTCTCGGTATCATTATTTTAAACTTATAATTCTATAATAACTTAATTGTTACATTGTCACATAAATTTGTTTTTTTTTTTTACATTTTTTAGCGACATATTTTTTTTCTTCAGGAATATTGCCTTCACGATGAGCTAGGACCCATTGCTCACACCAGTACTGTTTGTCTTCCATCATGGACATTGAACCGCAGTCAGTCTTTTGATCAACCGATAAATATGTCTGGGCCGCAAACATTGAATCTAAACAAATTTGAGTGTAATAAAAGTTATTTTATCAAAAGAAAATTCAATTGGACTTATGGTTTACGACAAGCATTTTACAGGGAAAATGATAGTGTAGTTTATGGCATAAGGCTAAAAACTAGAATTAGATAGTGATCTGAATTTAGAATTTTGGGTCTGATAATCGGTTAACTGTTTCAGTACACGTACTCTATTACCTTTCATTATAACTTGGTAGATAAAAAATGAAATTTTACTTGAGTAATATGAAAAGAATATTCATTACTATACATTAAAATAAATGTAGAAATGTATCAATAATTTAATTTAATTTTGATCATTATATATTAAAGACTTCAAAGTAATTTTAATTTCTTTAGGTGCTATATAGTCCGAACACAAAAATCATTGTAATAGTTAATACTCAAATAATTATGTTTATTTGTTATTTATTTTTTACATTTCTCTATACACAAGTATTGCGGATGGTGGCTGCAGGCATTGGTGTAAATATACATTTTAGGGATAGTCATTAGAATAATTAACCAATTTTCAGGATTCCAGATGCTACTAT
Organism: Aulacorthum solani; assembly: GCA_008528875.1. Taxonomy (NCBI): domain Eukaryota; kingdom Metazoa; phylum Arthropoda; class Insecta; order Hemiptera; family Aphididae; genus Aulacorthum; species Aulacorthum solani. The sequence continues at coordinate 1,682 of PVMI01056408.1, read as the reverse complement.
TTGCTATTTTGGAAGAAGTATCCAATTATATTTTTAATATTTTTATAATCTAAGTAGGTAGGTACGTTAGGTAATTATCGTGTTTTACTATCGACACCGTTTTTAAATCAACAATTCTCTACAAAAATGCATTAATATAAAAAAACTGACAACAAATTCATAATCAGTGCATTTAAATATTAATTTGTTCAAATTACAATAATAATGCGCTCCTATGAATTCCTAACCGAACACACATGATTGAATGAGTATTGTTGTATTGACAATTTATGTCGTCAATGGCCACTTACCATCGTTGGACTTGCACTCGTCGGTCCGTTGGGACTTCCTCTTCAAGTCATTTGCGCCATTATTGCTGTCCGCGTTCATCGTACACGGTTATAAATCACGATGGTCACAATAAACTTTACCGATACGCCTAATAGTATATAAGTAATGTGACGGCGAAACGAGTAAACAATAAAATTAAACAACACAATACAAGTATTAGGGCACCCACGGACACGACAACTACGCAAGTAACAAACAAAACGCCGTTTACGAGAGGCGGGCTTGAGGCCGAAGTAACCGACCAACGGATTGCGATTGCCGTGTGGTGTAATGTTTTGTTATGACAGATAACGGCGGACTACGAGTTATCAGG
>PVMI01056392.1:1410-13947 GCA_008528875.1 Aulacorthum solani | reverse complement strand
TAGTTATTAGTCAAGTTATTACCTACCATAACATGCGTGCATCGGCCTTTATCCCACGGTCCATCGAAATTCTTCTACGTAGTCCTTGTACGCGTAGACCATTAATTTTCCATAATAACTAGGTATTATCCGGTACCCAACCCTCCTGTGGTACCTAATTAAGTATAACCAATATATTTACCTGTATAATAAATAAAAATACGAGATTCGAATGTAATAATAATAATCAAACGCCTTTAAACACTTTTCAAGCTTAAAAAATAACAAATTATTTACTGTTACACACGTGGGGGTTACATGCCTATACATCTGCTTAATATTACGTTGGTTATTTTGTACTATCAAAGACTTAATTGTCGTTTGTTGGATTTTATATTGGATAATAAATACACCAGAAAACTAATGTACTCGAAATCCTCAATTTCGATTCAGTCACATCGATACAATAATTATTTAAACCTTGTTCACTAGGTGTCTAGGTATATGTACAAATATTATTATACACTAATCCAAACATAAAAGTTCTGTTATTGTTTATATGGCTTTTTTTCATTGATAATTATTGATCCGCAATCGTGTTGATATAGGTGTTTTAAAATATTATGTTGTTTGCTTTAACCTTGGCAATAGTACTATATTTTTATGATAATTTATCGTGCCATCATCCACGGTTACATTTTCTAATAATCGCGTTTGTTCCTTGGAGTTTAATTTTTAATACTTTGGAAATCGTTGTCAATCTCTTCCAAGCGATTCAAGCCGTACACATGTTTTATGTTTTCAGGCTGAATCGTCGTCGAACACTCCACACACACGTGTTTGATAGAAGAAAACATTTTAAAAAAGCGATCCGTATTGCAATAAATCGATGTGTTTGTTTTACAGTTTTTTTGAAAATCAATGTGTATTTCATACGTATCTCGCCGCACTGTGCCAATAAACGGGGGGGGGGGGGTNNCCACACCCCCCCCCCGCCCCCCCCACCAAAAAAAAAAAAAGGATCGACGTCGTGCTGGTAATGTTATTGTTGTTTTCGTCGTCTGTTGTTGACGTTCATGATTTTATTGTTTTGGATAATTCCGACGAGCGTCAGTCCGCTATCTAGCGGACAGACGACACGTCGACGTCGTTCGGCTCGTGGCTCGGCCGACAGATGGCGCCGGACGTTACTCGCGGTCTGTCTCAACGACACAGAACTCGTCACTCGTCAGTCTTCATCGCGATGTCGGGATTTCCTTTTACTTACCCGGTTCTTCTTCACTCACAGACAAAATTAATCGAAACGTTAAAGTCGAGAAGACAAGAACAGGGGGCATTTCCATGTCTAGTTCTCGGGATATTACCAAAAATGTATTGTTTTGTTGGTGATGTTAAAATTATGGAATGTTCGTCGAGTTCATATAAAGTTGTAATTTTTAGAAGCACAATTATTGAGAGAAATATCGTGCATTGCGATATTTTTTAGATATTATGCACTTCGTAATTACTATTGTGGTGATAGGATGGTGCTGAGTACTACAGCAGCGATGTACAATCATTTGTAAAGCGTTTTCAATGACATCAAAATAATAATCACAATTTCAGAGCAACAACGTCATATCATTATTAATTAACAATCATATCCGTCAACAGACGTTTTTATTTTTTGATCGGGGTTAGGTCGGTGTTGCTCAGACTTTCAAGTTCCCCTAGCTGCACTCCCCCATAGTCCCCCAGCTGTACTCACAAAAAATATATACAATATAACGACCGTGTGGCTCGATAAACGACAACGGACGAAAATATCCTATTCCGTTCCACCCCCGTCGGTATATTTATTATACTATGCGTAAGCTAGCCCGAACTATAGGTGCCGACTACCTATATATTATTATGTGCATGTGTTTTTTTTGTAAACGATTTATTATTTTCAACGACCCGGCCCAAAGGTCAATAATATGTTTACGATTAAACGCACCGGTCCCCCACCCCCCTCCGCCTCCCCCGTACATCAACACCGACGTACTCGCGCATACCCATTGTAGGTCAGCAGCAGCTGCCTGCCAACGCCACCGCGTTTCCCGCATTGTATAATATATAATAATATAATATATAAAATATAATATCATTACTATTATTATTATTGTTTCGTTTCATTGTCGTTGTAACGTAACCGTGTGCCTATAATATAATATCATAGCTGTGCAGCGTATTACCATTATTGTAATGTGCTCCGCTCGACGTTTGTCGTCGTCGTCGTCGTCGTCTATAAATGGTTAAGTTTTTTTCCTCTCCTATAGAGAGGTACCTACCGCTGGCGTCGCACATGTAATATTTATACACATACATGACAATATTGTATTATCATGTACCTCGTACGTGTATGTTGTCTCTGTCTTATTATTATACTATTTATATAGGTAGAATAGTATACTTGTTGTTACACTGTATAGCTCGCAGTCTGTACGTCCGACCGATTAGATTGCGTTCGGCCGATTATCAACACCGTATATACCACCGGCTATGCAGTGTATAAAATTATTACATGCGCCGCCTTATTTTCGATGGTATTATGTTATTTAAAAAAACATGTACCTATCGCCTAGCGTATCACAATAGTGGCGATATACACAATATAATATGTCGGTTTGGGCCGAGTCCAATCAACCTGTCAACCCGTGACAACCGAAACTGATTTTTTTTTCCGTTCTGACGAAATTCCCCTGCTTCACCCGCCTCCACAGACTGCTGCAGTAGTCACGAAATTATCACCTCCACCATCGTCGACGTCGTCGTCGTCGTCGTCGTCGTCGTCGTCGTCATCATCATCACGGTTATATAAATTATATTATGTGCGAGCACACACACGACGACATTGATTTTCCATCGTATCGTTTATTTTTCCACCATCATTTTTCCGGCCTCTGTTTTTTGGGGTTTTTCTCTATGCCAACTCAAGGACACTTTTTTCACGTGAAAAATCAACCATCGCCGTTAAACACCGCGTCCCGCAGATCCACTGGCAGGCATACAAACAGCAGCGTCGATCATCGACAACCAACCTTTTCAGTATAATGTTATTACTTATTATAATGTATACACGTACTGTACTTCTGTACATGTATTTTTTAAAACTATGGAGCGTCGTTCCTCAGGCCCCGAACGTGCAAGTGTTGTTGTGTAGCTGTCGCGTCGTGTGTGGGGACACGCGGGACAAAAATATATTGCGCCAACGCGAACCGATAATAAAATATCATATTGTTTAGCGCATAGGTACGTACACAATTATTGACTCACACGCGTACCTACGTCTCTGTACCGAGCCACCGAATAGTACAAACAAAAAAGTGCTATCGAGGCGGTTTGTTAATAAACGCTCTTACAATGCGTATTGTTTTGCTGGTTTTTCGGTCGGACCGACCCACGACAGTCGTAAGGTGCGTAATGTTACTGCAATTATTCATCGCCCGAGCGATGTTATGATGTTGCAATATTGCAGAGCGGTGTTTACCGGGCCGTGACGGTCGGCGTTACGGCAGCAGTGGCCGTGTGAAATGCCGGTCAATAGACAACGGTGGCAGCAGGAGAGTGGATACGGTAGCAAATGTGACCAAGTAGTAAAAGAGAAGAGAAAAAAAAACGAGAGGATAGTCGAAAAGCGGACGGACCGACCGCAAAAAGCACGGGCGAACGACGGAATGACAGCCAACTATACTGTGCGGCTGTGGTCGTTCGTATATTATTATTATTATCATTATTATTATACGCGTATACGTGTGTACGTCGAGAATCACGGAGCGTGTGATAATACCTGCAGCCTGGCCTAATAATGCGTAATAATATTTTTCCGTTTAGTCATCGCCGACTCACTCTCTACATAAGACATATTTTATTATGTAGGCACTATATATGTGTCCTGCAATATGTTTACGCGTTGTTATTATTATCGCGTGTGCGGTTGTCCTTGGAACGGACACGCGTTCTTTCGGGGTGTGTGTGTTATGAACAAAATATTATTTATTATTATAAGTTTGTGCCGATCTCTGGGCCGGGACTCGTATTTTAACGCGTCGGTGATTTAAACGTCGGCGTTGTGTGCACACAGCATATACTACGGCTGCTGCAGCCGTCGGTAAATCGCTAATAATATTTTTTATGTCTCACGTAAGCAGCCCAACCAGGTAACCCGCGTGACCCGGTTAATAACTGTGGCGATTTGCGTTCGACGACTTCGGAGCGACCGAGATGTCGTCATGTTTTTGAACAATTCGGCACGTGCGGAGTTCGTCTTCGATATCGGATGATATACCTACTACCAGGTATATACTATTAGGTACACCAGTGGTGCAGCAGGTCGGATGAAAAGTTCATCCGGAGGCGGGCTGACAAATACCTCCGGTCGTATGCGTGCCGTTTCTTTAGACACATACAATAAACACAATAATAGCATAATATTACAGTTTCTCGGGACCAAACACACTCGCTGCACAATGGCGCCGAGGCCCGGAGGCACAGATACCGCGCATTGTTGAGACGCTTCAATCGTACAATATACAATATCATTACGGCTTTTCGTTCGTTTGAAATGACTGACGTGGGCCAACAAAAACGTTAAACATATATGTTGCGTGAATTATGTTCGTATACCCGAGTGCGATAAATATAATATGCGCGTGCGACGTGTTGATGTGATATGATGTAAAAAAAAAAATTGTTTTCGACAAATTTGAATGGATAATAAATAATAATAATTTCATAGGAATACCTAATGGTCGTGCAGGTGGGCACATGCTGCAATTTTGTGAAGGTTACCGCGTTCGGTTTTGACGTCGAGAGGAAAACGTTTGTCGTCGTCAATATTTGGCGGAGGCCGAGAAAAGATTTGAACGCATAAAAAACTCCACGTTATCGATCGAAATATCTCATGTTATAACAATGCCAGCGGGAGTTGCGCGTATATTATATTATTGTTATTATTACGACGTTAACGCATCCGTGACAAGCAAACAGAAAAAAAATAATAATCATGGCGGCGGCGCAAAAACCTATCGACGCTTGTGAAACGTTGCCAAAGAATAATATATATAATAATAATATGTGCCTACTTCCGAGCTCGAAATAAGAAAAGAAAATCTCATTTTAAATCGGTCGAACGAAGATCCACGGCTCAATATCTCGAGTCTTTTCTCGGTGGAAAACCAGCTCGAATTACCTGTGGTGTTCGGTGTTCGTTTTTGTTTTGATTCGATAGAGACTGTAAAGCATCAAACCCCGACGGTCGTGATTACACCCGGAGAATTAATTGGCTGCCTGCACATTATTCCTTTTTACTGTGCAATTTATTGTCATGATAATTAGTTTATATTTTTTTTTTTATCTTAGTTCGATCGCGATCCGTTCGTGTTTTTGTGACGTGGGCGTTTTGTCAACAACACGATCGTTGCAATATACTTCGCCGTCCTCTATGTATATCGATTTCGAGTTTTAGTATAGGTGTGCACACGAAAACACGCATAAATTTATCTCGTATTTTTACAGCCTGTGTATAAATCATAAAAGCTGATGAAAAAACGGTCATTGTTTTTTTTTTGTCCGAGCTTTTAAATGAATATGATTTGAAGCAGTCATTACAAATTGGGTAATTTTTAATGCGAGATAGACATAATTCTTCTCAAACCATCCTCGACCAGCGGGCTTCTAAATTGTTCACAAAAGGAAACATGTTTTGAATGAAATTGTAAATGACAGCGCGGCCGTGATGAGCTGTTGTGTTGCCTAAGTTTGCGTTTTTTAGGCGCGTTCTCTGATTTTCTTGGCTCAAATTACTTGGCTGATACCGGAATAACGTTTTAAGATTTAGGATAACAACTATACGGTATCGTATCCCATTCTATTCCGATTTTTTGTTGGAACTTACATTTTGACACACTATATGCGTTATCATTTTATAAACCACATCGTAATAGTTGTGTTCTTTTACGGCTTTATACTCCAGCTGTACGCCTGTACATTATGTATAATATAAAAGTTTTCATTACATAAGCACATGCAACGATTTAAGTTAGTATGGTTGCCCAACGATCATTTATAAAAACATACGACTGAACACTGACGATGTAAATCCAAAAGTCTCGTGATCTGGTGATCTTTTTATATCTACAGCGCTAGTAAAATTTGTTAAAATGCTATTTTATTAAATAGTAATTAATAATTATTGTTTATTTTATTATTTACTTATAATATTTGATAATTGGTAAACAGACTGTAATAAGATAATTGTATGATACGTAAAAAATTGTCCACTAAGAACGCTAGTAGTCGTATATGGATCATAGTAATATAAATATATATTATATATTTATGTGTCTGATCTTTATTCATTTTCTATGGTATCTTATCATAGCTCGTTGGGCAATCGTACTATCTTAAATCGTGGTACATACCTTTTATTACATACGTGTTAGAATTTGTATGTATTTTATTGGCTTGCCCGAGACTCGACAACATATATTAGCAAACGTTAATATAACGCGAACGGAGTATTAAGCGTGTTACGTTATCAGATGTCAAATTCTTATTTAAACCACAATGTTCGAGTAATGCAAAGAGAATTGGTTTGTAGTCTTATAAAAAAATAATAATATACATTTCCTATTATTATTATTATTTTTTGATTACTATTCCATTTTATAGCCATCATTATTGCTTTGGTTTAAATTAACGAGTAAGATATTAACGAGATACAATGACTATTGAATTCATATCAATGGCTTTATTCTGTATAGTGTGGTATACGAGTGTATATTATATGATCTATAATAAGTAGAAGCAAATTTAAAATGTTAAAATTAGGGCTTGGATTTTAAATCCATAAATTTTTTTCTAAAATATGCATTTATGACCCAATAACTTCAAACTATGCCCTTTAAAATGTACTAAATTTAATTTAATTTTTATTTGTTGATAATACAATACAATTTTTATTTAATTAATACTTGATAAAAATAAATGGGTTGGATCTGTGTGAAAAATAAAATAAAGTTGACATGTATAGTATCTAATCGGCTATCGGCTGAGATAAACTCGAGACTCGTGTTGTTTTAAAACTACATTACGACGTGTAGTCTTGTAGGTATTGTACAAAAATGAAAGATACATAATAATTATTATCTAATGAGATTTTTTTGCTATACTCCCATTAAATATGTCAAAAATTACATAACTATAAAAAAATGTGTCAGAAACGCTAAGTCCTAAAAAATTCATTGTTAGAATAGTAGGTATACATAAACATTAAAGACATTTATAGCTTGGAAAGCTGTACCGTATCAGGAAGTTTGAAAAAAAGATGCAAATACGTATTGGAATCTAAGCCTTAGTTGAAATAATTTCAAATATACTGTTCTACGGTATTCAGCGCGTTACCTCATCAGTCATCAGTCATCACGTATAAAATAGTATCATAGTCTATATAGGTATGTTTTTATTTTGCGAGCAATAAGCATGTAATTAGATCTTAAAGTATCTCGGACTCGGCGTACAATAAATATGTGCATTCGCAGAATATTTTTTTCTATTTCATTTCCACATTTATAAACGCAGATATTCCCTTTTACGATCGTAAGGTATACGCGCGATCTCCAGATGGTTTGACCAAGCTCGTAAATCGAAATCGTTAATATATAAAAAAAAAAAACCGACTCGGGGAAACGTAGGTCGTGCGGAGCCGGCGTATACAGCCGTTGTGCAGTATATAGGACCTACTATATATTAATATCCCTCCAGAGAACTATAATAATCTTTTTTTTAAGCCTGCAAGAAGAGACGCAAAATCAACAGATGAAACTGGTTCTTCTCTCTCTCTCTCTCTCCCTATCTATACCTGTTGTACATATACACACACTCACATAAACGCACACACGCAACGCGTATTGCTTAACGAGTTTTATTCACCGCGTGTGTCTTATATTACAAGCACGTCGTAAAGAATGTCTAAGGGTTGAGAATACCGAGAGAGGGTTGTATAATGTATAACACCTGCTGTACCTAGAGGGGGTTGCTAGAGTTCGGCTTTTAACCCCGCGCACTGCAAGGTGTGCATTGAAAACCGCTTTTAAGAAACCCACCGCCGCGGCCCGCGGCCGTCCCGTGCCGCTGCTGTTGTTTGGGTTTGTCTTTATCTGACCGAAACGCATAATATATTACAGAAGAAACGAAAGCCGTTTCGATAAAACTCTATAGGTAAACTATAGAAACTACCGCTACCAACATGTCTCTTCCCGTCCTATCCAATAATAAAAATATTAAAAAAAATCTTGGAGGAGAACCTCTTGCGATGTAGAGGAGAGGACCGTTTGTGTTAGTCACGGGTTTCCTAGAATGAAATAATATCCATTAATCATTCACGTATGATACGAACAAAATTAATATTAACCCTTTTAGACATTAAAATGTATGACCACGTTTGAAAAACTCCCGACAATCGGCCACGTGATCCGATTATGTTATAACTTTTTACGTACCCACACGTCGTATGTAATATTTTGTAATATAGAAGTTTATATTATGAGTTTTTTTTTTTTTTTTTGTAATACATGTTTATCATATAATACAAAAATCATTATTACTAACTATTTGGCGTTCCGCCTAATAAAAAATATAAACTAAATCATCGTGTTCCATATGATATTTGTTGAAAAATATCGTCAAAAACGAAGATCGTCACTGGTACTGATTTTTTTTAATCGCTTTAGAAATAAAACAACGATTTTTCCATACGACAATGGTCGTGCGGCGGCAAGGTAGGTAGTAAATTATTCTCTCCACATACGTCGTATAATAACCGTATCGTAAAATACGGTGTCGCGGGTAGAACGGACGGATAATGCGTGTGTAGGGTAACTTGTAAGAATTTGAAGTGCATCTCAATAATATAATAAATAATAATATACTATAACGGGTTACCGATCGGACGTATATAATATATTTTGAGATTGTATACTACGCGTGTTGTTCAGTGTTGTGATGACGACGAAAACCCGAAGCTATCACAAAATAAATACTATATATAATACCACGACTACGGGTTCACCGGTTTCGGGTGTATACAAACGATAAATAAAAAAAAACATTTTTAAACGTCGTAGTCGTCGTTGCTGACGCCGCCGTGGAGAGAGTAGTACTTTCACTTGGAAACGTCGTGGCCGAGAGAGTGTATACTCTCCCGTGTGCCGTAATATCAACGTAAGCCCGTAGGAGAGTCTGTATTTTCTTGATTTTCGGTCGATTCCGCTCGTCGTGTTTCGTTCTGAAACATTACGATTTTACGACATTATAACATTATATTATTGTGCTTTATACACAGTCGACCGCGGTCGCGGTATAATAATAATACAGTCTTGGTATAGTCGTCGTAGTTCGTATGGCGGTGGTGGTGGTGGTGAGAGGGGCGGGTGGAGGTGTATCGAGCGGGCGGGCGGGCGCAAAGTGTTGGCCCTGAACTTATCCCCACCCGGCGGTCGTGACTACGGCGGCGGCAGCACTCGCGTGTTGTGTTGATATCGGAGGCCAATGCCGCCGCCGCCGCCCGGACGTCGCACTCTCTCTCACCTGCAGCCGCCAGTTCAAGTTCATCGTTCCGGCAGTGTCATCCCGTCGCGCGTTCAAGTCTCCTCTCGTCGTCGTAGTCTCGGCCGCCGCGTGTGTCATTTTTTCCTCTCCGCCGCTTTTTGTCTGTTGTATACTTTCCGATACTAATGACAAATGTGTGAAAAGATTTGTGATCTTTCGTTGTTCGTTTTTAAAACGTGTGAGTGTGTTTAAATATTTTTATTACGTTATTGCTCTCGTATGCGTCAATAGTTACAAAAACGTTTTTGTGTTTCGGTTTGGTGTTGATTTTATTTCTGTTTCGATACATGTCGTCTCGCTCGCGGACGGCTCGCTGTATGAGGTACGAGAATATTATTTATATCATAATTGTTTAACGAAATGGGTGTCGTGGTGATATGTTATTCTACCAGGTTGTGTGCGACCAAAGACAAACTTTTAATCACGGCCGAGCTGAGATACGCCACGACTAGAAAATACACTGGTTAAATTTTTGGTTTTCTATAATTAACATTATTTCGGGGTTTTTCAAATTGAATATTCATAATAATCCTCAATCTAATCAATGCACTGCCGTGTGTTTATATTGCTATCATAACGTGTGTTTTTTTAGTCAAGTTGTGCCCTCTTAATAATTTATTACTGCACTTGTAATTGTTTTGCTTGTCCATGGTTTACCCACAGTTCATATGTTAGTATCTGTTGAATAAACAAAAACCTCGTAGGTGATAAAAAAAATCGATGATAGTAGAAATATCATATATCTCAACACCTGACTCAAATCCCACTACCTACGTTTGCAGTGAAGAGTCTTTATATAACATATCGAAACGACAACCCGAAATTACCTGTATCAAAAACAACATGTTTCAAAGCCGTTTTCGAATATTCGTTCCCAGAAATATCGGAGATCAGGCGGAGCACACTGTCTCCACGTCAAAAACTTTTGACGTGAATGGTGGGAGGAAAAACAAAATAAGACATTCCGTCGCATAAATCGAACACTAATTAAAAGCGGGTAAATGTATATGTTAATACATTACATATATTGTGTACATAGATTTACATTATACATATATATGTCGTAGTGGGTACCATATTATAGATTTCTATAAAGATGACATTGTAGACGACGTCGCTCGTATCGCACCTGTATATATAACGTGCGTGGAATGTGGTTTTTTTAATGGACTTTTTTGAACAGTCGTCGCGATGTGACACACAGACGGGCTCAACATTAACGACCCTACGCCTATAGTATAATAATATACATACATACACGCGTGTTACAGATAAACAAATAATCGCTTAGCGGCTAGCGCGCTTAATGGGTCTGTGAAAAAAAAATATATAGATTACTGCTATCAACCGCGTTTTCGGCAATACGAAGTACGTTTCGTATAATATTTTACATATTTACATGTACATTATAAGAACCTATATTGAATTGCTATCCGTTTTATGCGCTATGCGTTTTCGAATAGGTTCTTGTCTCTGATTTTAAAAATGAACACAATTTTGATAGGCTCAACTGTCCGATCGTCCGTATACGAACGTACTTTCCCATACTTTTCAGAACATCGCGTGTGCTTAACGTCGGCTGAGATATGTACGGACAATCGTCCCGACATCTGCATAACATAATAATGTTATTATGTTACATCGCGGTGTACGGAGAAAAATAAAAACCGTATTTGATGGGCCAGCGTCGGAGCACAAAAGATTCTATTGTGCGCGCGCAATGACGTCACTTTATTATTAAATCGCTGCTGGTCCCTCGCGTACATAATATTATAATAATGTATAATGTAATGATATAGTATAATATAAGAAACACATTCACGTGACGTTACTGCTGCTGTGTCGTAGCGACGTCGTAGAATAAATAATAATAATAATAAAAAAAAAATCTACTAAATTAATATCTTTAGTCGCCTTCCGGGGATGGATGAAACTGGGGGGTGGACACGGAGGGCATTCGCTCTCCAGATGGGCTTTAGGTTTTATTTCCGGTATAGAATTCCCCTTCCCTTTTGGAAGTCATAATTATTACAATAATAATATAATTTCTTGACAAGTCTCAAGTTGGGTGATGTTATTGGTATCAAACTGAAAAACGGTGGCGAAACAAGTTGACGGGTCTTATCACATACACACACACACACACATATATATATATATATATATATATATAGTGGACGTTTCCGAACCCGTTTTACAGAAGTACAGCTACTACTACCCTGGTTATTTGGTCGTACACCCGCGGTCGACCGCGCAGCCCCGATCGACGGCCATAAGTCGACTGCGCCTCCGCCGCTAATCACATGTAAACCAGCCGACCCGGCGACATGTTGCGACTCGCATCGCAGAACGACGGGGCCATGACTTCGTCATCCGAAGTCACCTCGTCGTCATCGTCCTCGTCGTCGGCAGCCGCCTCCACCGGGTTCTCAGCCACCAGCATGTTCATTAACGCATTCTTCAGTACCAACATCAACAGCCCGATGACTCGGGAGAGCTTTGAGTTCCTGCAGGACCTCGATGACAGCTTCGGCGAACAGCCCACCTACACCACCCACCAGCAGCGGTACCACCAGGACACCATCATGAACCGGTTCATGACACAGCACAACAACAATTCGTCCACCGTCCCCGTGATAACAACAGGTATATGATGGTGGTCACCTGTGTTTATGTACCAATGGAATAATTGTCGCGTCGTCAAGTGGTCGAGGTTTATTTTAATTTTTTTTTATAGATATTGTATGCTCTCACTATACGATGACTAGCAGGGTTAGTCGTTCATTACCGATTGGTGGGGGTTATATTATGTATTGTAATTATTTTATGTTCGTTCGTCCATGATGTCGACATGTCTTCTGTTGCTCCAGTATTACCGGTTTGGTTTGGTTCGGCTAATAGAAATGTTCGTTTCGATTCGTATATAAT